>QVRM01006986.1:0-167921 GCA_003439945.1 Dermanyssus gallinae
AACGGTTAGGACGACGTAAAAAGACGTTTTTCAACGACAACTCCAGAAGTGGTCCAGGTCCGGACGCTGGAGGTGATCCGCCCCTGCTGACGCTGTTTCTGCCGTTGTCCTCGAGCTCCAGGAGCTGTTGCTTCTGCTGTTTCTGCTTCTGCAGCTGCTGCTACAGCTGCCTGCTGATGTTGTCGGCCCCGTCCTTGAGGGGCTCGTGGTTTTCAGTGTCGCTCCCGCTGCGGCCAGGCCCCCTGCTGCTGCTGCTGCTCCGCGGCCGCCGCCGCCAGATGTACTGGTGAACACGAGGAGTTTGTTCTTCGCTCTTCTTTTTCGATCCATCGACCCAATGCTGTTACAAGTCATGGATCAGCAACAACAACAACAGCCGCAACAGCCGCAGCAGCAACAACAACAACAGCAACACCACCACCCACATTTGGGTGGTTTGTCTACAACAACCAACAGCAGCGGGAGCGGCAGCAACAACAACAACAACAATAACGGCGGCAGCAGCAACAATAACAACAGCGGCAGTAACAACAACAACAACCGCGGCAGCAACAACAACAACAGCAGTAACAGTGGCACTGTACCCGTCTCTGCCCAGCGGCCCCTGTCAAATGGTGGCAATGCAGCACCAGGCACGATCTCTGTTAGCAGCGGAATAACCGGCGAAAGCGGGGCTAACGGAGGCGGAAGCGGCGCGGGCGGCGATCGATGTAGCAGCAGCAACAGCAACAACAACAATAACAGCAACAGTGGTGGAGCCGGTGGTGGTGGTGGTAGAGGAGAAAACGGTCGTGGGTGCGTCGACGCGTCGATGGCCATAAATTGTGCATCTGTTCCACCACCACCTGCCGCATGTTTGCCACATACAACGCAAGCTGCACCTACCAGGACTGCGACGCCAGCGGCATCGGCATCGGCGACAACAACAACCAGCACAGCCACAGCCGCCGCAACAATAACAACAACAACAGCAACAACAGCAGCAGCAGCAACAACAACAAAAACTCTACCCCCACCATCATCAACAACGGCAACAACAACAACAGCAACAACAACGACGTCGTCACCAGCCGTGACGACCACGACGCCCGCCGAAGCCGAAGCGGTGACAGCAGCGGTCAAACCTCAACAAACTCATCAGGGCGCTGCTGCGATCACCGCCGCCCACCCACCGAGGACAGCGTTGGCAATCGCGGCGACGTTTCGGCACCGGCACTGCTCGTCTCCGGAGCCACAAACCGTCCTCTACTGACAACAACAACAACAACAACAGTTAAGGGTGGTAGTACCACATCTAGCACTGCTTCGACTACTTGCACGACTACTTGTACGACTACCGCATCAAGTGCCACATCTGCAACCAGTGGAACTGCGAGTTGTACCACTACGGGTGGCGGTAGAACGTCGTCGAGTTCTTGTACAGCTGCGAGTGTGGTTACAGCTCTGCCTGCGCGGACAACTGCAGTCCCTGTGTCGGCTACTGCTGCTGCTGCTCAGTGTCTTCTCATCATCATCATCATTATTCTTTCTGCTCCTACAACGACAACGACGACGACGACTATCATGACCAACAACTGTACAGCTAGTGCATCCATAGCTTCAACAAAAACAGCAGCAGCAACAGGAGCAACAACAACAGCAGCAGCAGCAACAACAACCACAACACCTGCATCCACGCCTGCAGTGGCTGTAGGCAATAGCGCGGCGATTTCTGTTGTTGCCGGCGGGGCTGGAGTGGGTGGCGTTGCCCCCGCAACCTCCGCCGCGATTCCTCCAACGGCAGCTCCTGCCGCCGCAGCAGCAGCAGCAGCAACAACAACACCGAACAGTAATCATAGTTGTTCGGCTTCTATGAATAGTAGTGGTTCGACGACGGCTACGACGAATGCAAGTCATAGTTTGCTGCCCGCGCTTCGGCGGCCCGAAGACGTTCTCCGCATGGCCGGGCAGAATGATAAGCTCAAGTTCACCATGCTCATCGGGCTCCTACAAGCCACCCCCGGACAGGCGAGCAAGGACGTCATGCATACCGTGCTCCACCTGGTTAGTTCACAACATTCAACCACTAGAACAACACTACAACAACAACAACAACTACAACAACAGCTACTACAACAGCTACATCAGCTGCAGCTGCATCACAAATAAGACCAACAATAATAACAACAACAACAACAACAGTAGTAATAACAGTACAGCACATAATAACAATCATTATGACAAGTCCATCAAATGAAACGAGCCGCAGAAAACTAACAATCTTTACCAAAGAGAAACACCAACAATTCTGGATTTGACGTCAGACGTCTCTACACTGCTACACCTATATTAAGATAATTATTATTACTATTATTACTATTGTTTATATTGTGTAGTTAATTTCATTTGCATTATTGACTTCATTGAATTATTTAATATGTTATAATATTTGAGTTATATTTATATAACGATGTAAACGCGGTTCCACATGCTAGTTTTGTTTTATGTTATCGCATATTTTACCCAATCTGGAGTGGAGATAAATCGAGTGAAGTTATCGCATATCCCTTGATGTATATATGTATATATATATATATATATATATATATATATATATATATATATGTCACTTACATCACGTCGGGCTAGGGAATATATGCAGTTTTCGTCAAGAGAGTAAGCGCGTCTCGAAATACTCTTGTTCTTGCTTTGATCGTCATTTGACATGATGATCTGTTTGGCTTGCCGCGTCACGTCGGCCAAACTGGCAATGCCGGCTTTGTCATCTGCTGTAATGGCATCTCTCGCGACCGTGTCGACTGCGTTTATGCGTGGCATGGACAACCTTACCACAGGTGAATTGACGTTTTGGTTAGCCCCGTCGGTGGCTGCCAATAATGCTATTGTCGTTGTTATGCTGCTAGATCGAAAAGTTGCGTGACAGTCCACTAAGTTTTCCTTTGGTTTTTGTTCAGAACGGACCTCATGGTGCAGGTATGGCGGATTTAGGTTGGATTCGAACTCAAGATCTAGCTCCCGAATGCAAGATGGTGATTTACCTAGTAATCACCTTACAGAGTTTTCCATCTATCTATAATTCTCTCTCGATCTTTTGTTATATATATATATATATATATATAGAGAGAGAGAGAGAGAGAGGTACGACGGGCCCGAGCGATTAAACGAGTGAATGTATAAATAAAGAAGTTAATGCAAGGTAACCTTCGCCGTCTATGCTGTGATAGGATCGGCGCAACGCGACGGCGATGAGACAAGCCGACCTGTCTATTTGGTGTCTGCCCCAGTAAGTCGCTATATATTATATATATAAAAAAATATATATATTATTTACATATATATATATTTTTTTTATATGTATATATATGCGTCCGTTAGACACGTTTCGCCTTCGACTCATCTTCTGCAGCAAAATACAGTAGATTGCTGCTGCTGCTGCGGCAGTGGTCGTATTGTGTGGCGTTGTTTCGTTGTTTCAGAGCAGAGCGTTTCGTTCAGGTTCTATTCTATTCAGCTGTCTATGAAAACGGCCTACAAGAAGGCCGCCATCTATTATCGTGGGCAGAGCGATGAAGCGTGCCGCAGACTCGCGGTGCAGTGCTGAAGCACATAGCAGTTGCTGCTTTTATTGTTGTGGTTGTTGGTGTTATTGTTGTCGTTGTTGTTGTTGTTGTCGTGCTGTTGTTGTTCGTAGAGGGGTTAGTTAGAGTGGTAGTAGTAGTAGTAGTAGTAGTAGAAGTTGTGGCAGAAAAAAATCTGCCAGTTATTTAGGACGCTTTCCAGTCTGCCGGCCAGCAGAGCGATGTCGGAGGAGCTACACGAACGACAGGAGTTATTATTGATTGCCCGTGAGTCGTGCTGGTGATGCTGGTTGTTGCGACAGTAGCCAGTGGTCAATGAGGTTGCTTTGACGTCGGCGCAGATGTCGACCTCCGATGTCCCTCCGTTGACCGACCGTTGTGGGCGGCGAGGCTGCCTTGACTGTGGACTTCGCCCCTCTGCCATCATGAGCGGCATCGTGCCGTGCTGATCGCAAATGTTGTTGTTGTTGCTACTTCTCTACCACTGCTGCCGGCGCCTTCGTTCGTGGCGAGCGCAATAATAATAATAATAATAACGACGACAACCAGCAGCTGGACCAGTAGTTCTATAGACAAACAGATATGAGAGAGAGATGGGGGGAGGGAGAGAGAAGGATAGCAAGAGAGGGAGAGAGATCAACCTGAGGTTGGCGAGCAAACTATCTACCTGCCCCTTGTCCTGCGTAATGAAGTCACACACACATTGTTAGGTCACGCGCATGAGAGGGGGGAGAGAGACACAGAGAACTAATGTCCGAGGCTTTTGAGGATGAACAAGCAGAACCAGAAACGTGAGAGAGCGGAAGCAAACGACGACGGAACAAAAGAACGAAACAGCCAACATCAACAACGGGCGACATTGACGGCTAATTGCGGACACGAATTGCTTCTTGTGCTACGTCGTCGCGTCGCTCTCGGTTTTTATCGTTTTTTTTGTTTGCTTTTTTATTTTCTCTTCTTTTCTCGTACTAATCATCCGGCGATCACTTGGGTTGCTGTTTCTATCGCCGCGACGGTTGTTAGTTCGACTTCTACTGTCCCGGCTTGTGGTCATTTGTGGCGGTTGCGTTCGGGACTTCTGGGGGGGTGAAATCCGTGTTAGTGGGTTTGTGAGTCTACTGGTCACCGCGGGCTACCGGTGACGCATATGCATCATGCATTCCGAAAATCTCCCATATCAAAACAATAAAGTAGTTTTCTAGCTTCTTGCCTCGGCATGTAGATCCTAGGCATGATTCGAGCTAGGCGTGACTCTGTACCATCATACCAATTTCATTGGTAGTGACATATTTAAGGCGAACCACTTTTGTCCGGCGGCCGTCCAGCATCACACCTGATTAGTTTACTTTGGTTTCCATTACTATGCGATTGTCATCTAAGCGCGTGTGGATATGTCCGCTTTTCTTTCTCTTGATTAACAAAATCTCATTGCGACTGGTCTATATGCCCTCCGGTATAACTTCCATCTCGAGCACTCCGTTATACCAAAGGCAGCATCATCATCTAGTTACCAAGCAGAATTTTCACATCCCAGGGATATTCAGCCGTTGGTTTTCGGCAATCTTGAGCACACGAATGCACCACGCCATCACCGGACTCGACTGCCTACTGTACTGATTCTGCGACCGGCCAGCACGACCTCCTGAGCGGAGATCGGCAGGATGATGTTGCCGGATGGTTTTCACTCTACACTCGATGATTCTCCGCTAAAGGCTTGCGGTTGTTTCGAGAAGAAGCCATCGACTACCACTGGAAGCAGCTCCGTTCCGGCCTTACTACTAACAAAAAGTACAGTTTTCGGGCTGACCCGCAGCCAAGATTTAACGTCCACGGGACTGCTCTTCGCATTGCTTCTTAGACGGACCCCCATAAATACAAATCGGTGCAACGGTGGGGCTCGAACCCGCGCACTCTATGTGTCTCCTTCGGTTGCGAGGCGCAGACTTAATGGACACCTCGCCACCACCGGGCTCGATGTCATTCCGGTCCTTACTACTGCCGCTAGCTTACAACTACTACACTATGACACTACTACGACCTGCAATTGCTTCTAGTTGTCTATTTGTAACAGGTGGTGCTTATTGCCTGTTTACTCGGAGGCTGTTCGGCCCATAGACCAAAAGGCCAAACGAACGAACAAACCGCCCAGCCATCTCGTCCATCAGGTGTCTGGCGTCTGCCACCATGTGAATGCTTCGTGTGTCGAATGGAACGATTAGGCGAATTGTTGCTCAACTACTCATGCATATATGCATATATTCACAAAATCATATACATACATACAATTCACAAGTTTACATACAGATACTATACATACGTTCACCCATGCACATACATACAAACGCCAACGTAGCCTGGCGTATGCACGGCTCGGTAACACCTCGTCATGGAGAAACAAGCCGCCCTTGACGATGTTGTCGATGTTCACTCCCGATTTTCAGCCCCGTTACTCACTTTCCGCCCGTCATCCGAGGAGGTCCTCGGTCAGCGGGTATACCGGCCGGAATAAGAAACCTCGAGCTGTGGAAGGAAGCTACGGACAACCAGCAGTCGTTAGCTTAGCCACTAGATGTCGAGCCCGGTGGCGTGGTGGCGTGCGTCTGCACCTCGCGACCGGAGGAGACACTAGATAGGTGCGCGGGTTCGAGCCCCACCGTATTTGCCCCACATTTGTATTTGTGGGGGTCCGTCTGTGAAGCACTGCGCAAAAGCAGTCCCATGGACGTCAAATCTTGGCTGAGAGTCAGCCCCGAAAGGATTTTTTTTCTTAGCTTAGCCACTAGATAAGGCTGTTGTTGTTTGGCAAGGCTGCCAGATGAAGCCGATAATCATGAACATGACGATGATGATGATGATGATTATACCCTACGGGATATGTTAAGCGCAGAAGGCGAGAAGGTAGGCCGGACTACGTGGACATTCGTCGCAGTGATGGCATCCTAGTTAGGCGGAAAAACAGACTCACTTATTCTCTCTCTCGCTCTCTCTCTCTGTCAAATCGAGAGACAAACAGAGATGAAGGATATGAGAGGGAGAGATGGTGCGTCATGAGGATGGTTTGTGAATATTTAGCAAATGGCCGGCCCTAGTCCATCGGAATTTTCGTTTTGCGCACGGCAGAAGCGGCAATCATCACGGCGAATTGCCCTGCAACGAGGTGCATATTTGATCGAGTACCGTTTGCTGTTGTTGTTGATGTTGTTGCTGTTGTTGCTGTTGTTTTGTTGTTGCTGTTATTGTTGTCTCTGTTATGGTTATTTTTGCTGTTGTTGTAGGCAGCGGCTTTCATTGACGAGAGTTCAACCCTCGATATATGTTGAAGTGCAGCTCCCTTTGGCGCTGCCAATGAGCAACAACAACAACAAAAAGCGTTATTGTTTATATGATCGCGTATGAAAGTAGACGTCTTTTTCTGCGTTTGTTGTTCTGAATGCTGATACGGCAATTGTTGCCCATAGTTTTTTTACAAATATTTGGTGTTTCTGCTGATTTTATTGATGGTGAGCATAGTTACTGTGGGGATACTTATATCTAGACGGATATAATAGCGTGTCGTTTCATTTAATGCCAGTTGAAAATCGGCATTGGCTGGTTCCGTTAGTAAGGATTCTGCAATCTCTGGTTGATTGGATTATTCCTTTCCTCGTTTGTTCAAAGCGCCTTAGGCACGATGTTTTGTTTGGCTAACGGTGCTCCATATCGCCTTGAGAAAAAGTCTGTTTTCAATGGCGGTGTTGATACGGGATTTTCTCAAGCCATGAGTCAAATTCTTAAGACAATAGTACTGGCTTTCACCCCGAATAATGCATGCAACCGTGATAAACTGAACCCAAAGGCTTAACGGTTAATCTACTGGAAAGGTGCGTTTTTTTTTTGCAATGCTTGAAAACACAAACAGTCTTAAGCAACAGTTAGGTATCAAAAAGGCGTCTTCCGTGTTTAAATCGAAGCCCTATTCATGTCCAATCGAGCATATTACGCTCATGAAGTTTCCCCGAAGATCATTGTGAAGTTGCTACGGTGACAGATTTTTGATGCACTTCATCGAGACAGTGTCCCCTTCCAAAATATACACGTGTTTGCCACGTCATAAAACGACTCTTGCGAAGGTTAGTCGCAGGAGTTACAGAAACGTCTTTATGACAACTTTGAATGGTCTATTTTGAGCGCATTACCTGCGATTAGTTCGTAGGCGCCAAGAAGCTTAAGCCATGTCTCGTTGGGAACAACAGGGCGCAATCAATAAATCACAGTGGTACGATTTGGAAAAGAGACCTTTATATATATATATATATATATATATACATAAAGGTCAAGGCTAACATCAAGGCTGTTTACACGCTGCTTCTCTGCCAGCAGGAGTCTATTATGTAGCAATCATTTTGGGGAGAAGTTTTTGTTTCATAGGTCATCATTATTCTTGCTGATGTATAAGTATTGTGAATTAAGTGAGCGCGGCGTTGGAGTCTGATATGTATAGTCAGACACATGTGTTGCCGAAATGCCGGACTGGAGGATCCAGTTTAGTGGAAATCTGAACCTAGTCTAATTCATCCCTAATATTGCTCTCTCTATTTCTCTCTCGGTGACTGCTTGTGGATCGACTTTAGACGAGGCTTTCACTGGAAAATGACGATTTCTTTCACTATTAGTGGTGTAGTGAGTATGATCATAGAATAATATCCCAGAAGAACTAAATGTTCCCGACCAAGCTAGCAATGATGTCGGGGTTTAGAAGGGTTATTCGTGTGGCCTTCGCTTGCTGCGCCGCTTCACTGATCCATTGTGACTCTGTCGCAGAGCCACTGGTTGAGAAACTACGCGTTCTGAAACTAACGAGGCCATGCTGCTATCACAGAAGAACTGTTGGGGAAATCCTAGATATTTCCGTAAGTCTGCTTATGGTGCCGCTATATCTGCCGCATCCTAGTATAGCGTGACATGTGTCTTTAGGTATACATGTCAGGGCAAATAGAAGAACATCCATGCAAGGGTATGATGCAGAGGGATTGCAAGCCATTGCAATCCGGTTGTTGTTGTCGTCCTTTGCTGGAGCTGTTTTCGTTAGCGTTCTCAACTGTTCATTGGATGATTGCGAGTTTAAGTGTGCACCAGACGCGATTTTGATTGTGATGTGCGTTTGTAGAAGCAGCTCTTTTCCCCACGTTCTAAATTGCGTCCTTCTTTCGAAGAAGGGGGGGCAATGGTGGCGGTGGCAGCCGCAATCCTGCTAACCACTGAGGCGGACAATGTTCAACGCCAAGAAGGACTCGAAGGAAGCGCTCAGCCTTCTGTCTCGTTGTGTTTTGTCAGTAAAATATTAGTCAAACAGATATTCAATCAGAGGACGGGGGGGGGGAGCGAGGTAATTAGCCGTAAATTGCAGCTCAACGCCCGATGGACGACGGCCTATAAGTTAAATGAGCCTAAGTTAATCATTGAGTGTACGAATTAATAATTGCGTGGACTGACAAGTTGATCAACAATACCGAAAGGTGATGTAGGAGTAATAATAATAAGAAGTTCGTAGATTTATAGACTGGTATATCTATCATGTATGAAGTGTTGGCCCGTTCGTTTAGTCTATTGCCTCATTGTACACCACACAAAGACCTGGCCTTTGAATTGTTCATGCACTGAGATTCCGTTGCGCTGAGCTGTCAACGTACATAGAGACAGAGTGAGAGAGAGAGAGAAAGAGACATAACGCCATAAGAAAAACTGTGTGTGTGTGTGCGATGAGCATTCTGTGTGAACACAACACTAGCAACAATAACCACACCTCGACTTGCTTGTTCGACTAGATTGGCTAGAGATGCACAATCGGCGATACAACACTCTTCGAGTGAGTATCCCATTTTATCCCAGAAATATCTCACAGCGCACGGACTCCCTGGCTATTGTGATCGTTAGGACGAACTGCGATTATATTAGCGGAGTACTCTCTTTAAATGAGAACGAAATGAATATCTGTCTTACGTCTTGAATATATATATATATATATATATATATATATTCAGCAGTTGTGCTTTTACTTACAAAGGTCACTATGCGAAAGTTAGTGCGGCCGGTGTTAGAAGAGCAACCCTCGACGAAGCGTCAGTTGTCTGACATTGCAACTCGTGTATTAAAGGGACGTCTGTGGTATTAACTACAATTATGTTTATTTCACTCAAATTGAGTATAATATACATTTCAAAAATGTTTCCTCATGAAGCTCGATCTTCTTCACGCTTCCGACGAGAGAAGTAGTGTAGTCTGTGGTATTAACTACACCAGCAGGAGTCGTGAAAGCCAGGAATATCTCTGAATCAAAAACCTATTCAGACAAGAGCTTGACTGTCTCACTGCGTATCGACATTAAGTCTATACGCGGTGAGTGTCGAAACGCCAGAGCAGCGGCGCCATCAACCGCCGTCAAGCATAGTACAAATACAAGGGGGACCGCTGCAGGTGTTTGTTGACAGCGACTAAGGCGAGTTCGACATAAGCTTGGTTGCAGTTCTTCAGACGGTGGTGTGCCAGTGTGAGGCCAGGAGATAGCTTGTGGCCTACAGTTGCTTACTTAGCGATCTTGAGAAGAAAGTCTCTCTTTGCGTGTAGCGGCGTCGAGAATGATTGTGTATATATATATATAGATACCGGCTGAGGTAGCCACGGTCAGATCCCGTTCGGACTCGATGTGAACTCTACGCGATGCAATTCTATTCAGAGGAATCAGCGCTGAAGCGAAACGAATGGCTGAGGCCTGGCAAGGGCGATTGCGCCCAGGGGCAGAAACACCGTGACGACGTTTACTTCTGTTGGTGCAGGAGGCACTAGTACCCTTGAAACGCACATGCCATTTGCGGATCAATACCGCCACCACCACCACCACTGTAGTGGCCCCTGCTCATTACTGGACTTCCGCCACGCGTCGGAGAAAAGGACGAGGATCTTCACGCAGATATCGCTAAACCCTTCGATGCCATTGGAGAGGTAACGGAGGTGAAGGATATTGACGTGGTGGCCCCCCGACTACTTACGACAGCGAGAATCGGTAGCACTGGGATGCCCCCTCTTCCGATAGCCAAGATCTGATCGAGAACCGCTAGAGATGACGTCAACCGCTAGAAGGAGATGGACGTTCAGCGTGCCAAGTTCTGTGCCAAGAAGCCAAAGGCGTCGCTTGTTCGGGCTCATGCTTGCAAGAACATACCAGTGCACGTCAATGATAAATAACAACATTCTAATAAGACTGTGGATGTAACTTCTTTTAAACGTGGCACGTCATCGTTCGTGGCAGTACACTATAATGTAAACGGGCTCATTCACACTCAAGTCACACTGGCATGACTTCGACATGTTCTTCGCGAGCCTGCCTGGCGAGCCCTCTTTGATAGTCCCAGTTCACCAGGAAGCCCTAATTTGTTCATTTAAATTGCTCAATTTTGATAGGCTACTACAGCTATAGGCCAGGTTTTAAAGACCGGGAAAAACTTAAAGACCGAGTGGCTTTGTATATACAATGCGACTATTAAGTGCGAGAGGAACTGCGATAGTATAGTTGTGGAGGTGAGTGGTGTGATAGGGGGCTTTCGGTTGATGCATTCTATCGCCAGCTTTTTTTTTTATTTCAAGGTCATTGATTTCACGAAAATGTGCCTTAGAAGATTAACAGCCTAAATATGATCCTTTCTCCACCTTGGAAATGATTATATCAATGTTCTTTGCAGTGACCAAAACGTTTATGTTCATTTAATTTTAACGAGGTCATCGGTGTGACGTCGCAGTTTGCCGCACTGTAGAGGAGTGGCCACTCTACCTACAGCGCCAACTGTATCGATCACATTTACTCCAATGTAAGTCCCGAAGTTGTCATTCAAAGCGGCTCGATTACAACCACATTCTCTGATCACTCGGTTTGTCTCCAACGTCATCGTAAGTCGAAATATAACCCCGATCACATCATGCTAGAACTCAGTGAGACTGATTGGTCTTACTGATGCGCTGTAGATGGCCTCGATGAAGCATTCGAGTGCCTCAAGTCATGAATAGTAGAGTTTGTTAACAGCAACGGGCAGGAACTTTGAACTGAAAAGAATCTTGGGACACCTAGGAAAGCTTAGATGATCCAGGAATTGTTGACATCGATAAATTAAAATTATACGGCATTCAGTTTAAAGCTATTTCTGCTGGCGATATAGCTGGTCATGCTGTGAGGCAAAACTTGATTTAGGCAGTTGAGAGATCAGGTAACCGCTGTTTCTAGAGTATATATATATATATATATATATATATATATATATATATGTATATATATATATATATATATATATTTTTTTTTTTTTTTTATATATATATTTTTATGACACATACACTAAAAGTATGCAACGAATGAGATTTGAGACGAGGGGTCTTCGTTCACGCCGCGCACTCACTTACGATATAGGGGCGATCGTCAAAACCATTACAAACTCTCTCTACTCTGTGGAAACCACAGCAGTCGCTGCAGCGAGTGGTGTATGTGTGTTTTTGCGTGTGTTAACGTGGGCGTATAGGCCCGTGCGTCTTTTCGACTTCTAGTTGTAATGAGCATGCTGTCGCTCGTCACGGGAATCGAGCGTTGACTATAGGCAGCGGCAGTAGCTGCATCATTTAGTGGGACAGACAGACAGACCCAGCAGTGCTGACATTGTTTTTGGCTTTGGCTTTGGCTGTTGCGGCCGATGCAAATAGGCCGGAAAGCCTGGAAAAGCGGGAAGGAAGACATGGATGATGGCAGTCGGCGGCATTCTGCTGAGGCCCAGAGTAGGCTGGCTGCAGCAGCAGCGATTGACAGCTGCACGGCCCACAACGACGGCAGGAGCCATGGAGAGATCCAGGACGACCCACGCAACTTCTCTATCTCTCTCCCCCTCTATCTATCTCTCTCTCTCTATCTCTCACACACACATTCTCGCTTTCTCTATATCTATGTGTGCGTTTCTCTCCGTCTCCCTTGCTTTCTCGATGCGTGTGTCGATGGACCATCAAGTATGTATCATATCAGCATCATCACCATCACTAACAACCGCGTTGCTTATGTTATGCATGAGCCGCCTGTTAGAGGATGCGTGACACGGTGTCTCGGGTCGTTTAGAGACAGGCAATCGCGGTTGCCACAGGCGGCGCCAATGTTCCAAAAATATACTTCGTAGAATTCGTAGCAATAGTAGTAGTAGTAGTAGTATGTTAGTAGTAGATGTAGTGGTGGCACAAACAGTAGTAAGTATTTGTAGTTCTAGTTGTGGTTGTCCGAAGGATCGGTCGTGTTGGTGTTTTTGGGTGGTTGTTGTCGTAATGTTTGTGATTCGTTAGTACCTGGATGCGCCTGCTTTCGTATTAGAAGTTAGGGTCAGGAACAGCTTAAATGCATAGTATAATCGTGTGATACATAGTGATGATTGCGATGTAATACATAGTATAATTGTGTAATACTTAGTGATGATTTCGATGTAACATGTTTAGTGTTTTTTTTCTCAGTAAACAAAGCCAGAATAGGCACGTATCTGTATATAACACGATCTACGGGAGCATAGTGGTATAAATGTCTATTTGAAATCAAAATGTTCCTTGTTGCTGCTTCAGTAAGAACCACGGCGCGTCGTGAAGTGAAACCCAGTATCTTAGTCGCATCTACGTGTCGTAATTAGCAACAAAATTGGCAGCTGGCAAGACATAGATCTTCAGCACAGCATAGAGATGTACAATAATCGTAATAAAAAAATCTAGGGAGTGCGATTTTTTTTGTAGAGAATTAACTGGAAAATGCGGTTGCACGCACAGGTCACCACGGCGGGGAAGCTCCCTGCAAGCGTGAGCCGGTAGTGTGGGGCTTCAACCCACTAAAAAACAGTCATGTCCCCGTCACCTCGACAAAAGCTGGGGTCTTCATTAAAAGCCGTAGGGGTGCGCGCTGCTCCGCCCATGCAGGGCACCTCAGGACAGTGTGCTCTGGAGTGTCCTCTGGTCCATCGCCGCCGTAGATGCAATCGGGGCTGGGAGCCTTCCCGATCCTGAACAGGTAGGACTGGAAGTCGCCGTGTCCTGTCAGGATCTGGGTTGAGTAGCTTATTTTTGTCCACCGTCCCCGAACTATAGCGGGAAATGTCTCTTGCAAATTGGACTTGACACCTCGCGTCACTACGGCTCCAGCTCTGCAAGTTTAGCTAATTCGGAAGGCAGCATATCAGTTTTAGCTCGTGACGAAAGCTTTTGCGGCTGACGACCATCACTGGTCTGCTTGCCTATTCGGTGTGAAGTCGAGGACGACGATTTGGTTTGCTTGAGCATGGCCGCTATGTCGCCGGTAGTTAGGTTATGCCCTTGGTATATATATATATATATATATATATATATATATATAGAAGGTATATCACACTGCGATTCCAAGTTCGTAGGGGGACGGAGGATGGTTTAGAAAAATGGTGTCCTTGTAGCCAGTTTTAAAGCAGTTTCTCGCGCTTGAACGGTGCTTTCGAGGACGGCAGTAGTTGGACTAGGTGCCGAAATGGCATAGTGTGCTCATTAGACTTTTGGTCTAGCTAGATCCCCTGGTTATCTGCACCTATTTTTCCTACATGGTGGGACTTCTGACCGGACATCTTACTCTGATAAGATCCTGATTTTTTGGGTTGACCACTCTCATAATTTATTATATTATAAAATAATGTTTCATTTAGGTACGGTTGCGGTTTTGATAGTGCAAAGGCCCGAAGGATTCCGCTTGTCAGCCTGGGCGACTTCTTGAGAAGCTCGGGTACACGGTCTCAAAAATTAAGAGATTCCGAAATGTACTCGCGAAGACCCTTTATCGTAGTCTTCGCAGCAAGTTGCACTCCTCCAATTTGGTACGGAAACTTTGAACTCCCCTTCCCCAGATGGAAAACGCATTATTTGTGAAAACATATGGTTAATCCCAATTGTGGCGTCCACCAAAAAAAGTCTGCAGCGGCATCTTGAAAAGTCCTGTGTTCTTCTGTGATCCTCACGGGTGCGTCTATCTTAAGGACGTCAGCATAGATCTTTCGGCTGTGCTGACGAACTTTTGTCGTGAAATTACGATGCCTTGCGGACATCCTGAGAGCACTTTCACCTCAGACGAAAGACAGTCGCCTACCTTCACGCTAAAAGTGCGTGATCTAAGGAAGTCGGACATTCGGAGTCGGAGGCGAGGTCCAACTTCCATTGACGGCAGGATTGCGATGATTTATCAACGTTTTCAAAGGCATTCGTTAGGCCAAAGAAAATCGTATCGGTCGTGGTTTCCTGTGCAGGGCGATGTCGCTTAGGTACTCCATCACTGCAGTGAGTGTCGGGCCTGTAGACAAATTGCTGGTCGGTGATAAGTCCTTGCGAATCAGCGTTTTTGTAGCTGCTATCCGGAATTTGCTCTATAGTACTTCGATACCGCAGGCAGTGATACCGGGCGTTTGTTTGTGGGACTCGTCTTGTTTTCAGACTTTTGTACGGGAGCTACAATAGCTTTTCCTGTGCGAATTCGGTACAACATCATCAATCAGGGATCGTCGATGGATTAGACTGATTTTTCGTGTAGATATATTTTGCTTCTGTGTCCCGCTAGTAGGTCCCATGGCAGCATCTTAGCTAGGACCATGCTTTCGAGTGCCGAGTGGTGGATAGAGCTACGCAAGTTAGGATTGTCGCAGTTAGCGTTTCGCAGAGACTCTCTATGCCAAGAGCATCTGAATCGAAGTTCAGTGCTCTAGATAAAGGACTGATGCGCTCTGGATCTAGAAATTATCCGACGTATTTTCTTGTTGCTGTACTGCCGTTTGTGCGTAGCTTGGATAGCAAAGTTACCGGCAGGGGCGGTCTAGCTGCCAAAATCTGTAATCTCTGGCCGCAATGCTGGATGTCGTTTGCGCCTAGGTTGGTTTCGAAAATGTCGATTGTTGATGATCTTTGGTGCCCATTAAATATATGCTGTGCTGGATTTGTGATCACCTACATACGAAATCGGGAGAGAATATCCAGTAATATCGGCGTTCTTCGTGCGCCCGGTTGGTCGAGACGACACTTTGCGTCGCATGCCAAAACGGTTGGCTTATTTAAATAAATTGCAGATGAGACTTGCACCAATCAATCGACAAACCTGTATATATCTTCATGTGGGCTGGAGTATGCGGCGACTATGTTGATATCATCTGCCTCGAAACCACAGAGTTGTCTTCACTTAACTTAGTCGGAACGGCTTCTAAAAGTTCATTATAACAGACCGATACTCCACCGCTGGGTCGGCCCCGACCGTGATTTTTATGAGCCGTGCTGTTAGCTGAGTAGAACCCTGAAAGGTCAACCCTATTAGACGACGTCTCGGTAAGAGCGAGAATATTGAACTTATTCAGTTCTGATGATACCAGCTAATATAAAATGATAAACCGTTACCAATGCCCTCGACGTTCCACTGGAGAATCTTAAGTTGAGACTTTTTGCAAGAGCCTTGACTTGAGTTTCCGACGGAAGCGAGTGGTTCGCTGCTGGCGACTCCAAAATGATAGTTGTCCTTGCTGCAGTATGTTCGGGTACGTCAACGGCATCTGATAAGGGTTCCAAAATCCCACAGGGGGCTGACTCACATTGGGTGCCTGAACTGTCTAGTTTGTGTTGGGCATCTGTTTGTGGACCGATTGCCGCACAGGCTGTTGCGTTGGCACAGGCTGTTGTCTGCCAGATTGCGTCGGTTGTTGCGGCAATTGTCCATGGTATGCGCGCCACGCCATGGACGAGGATCGCGCTACTTCGTAGGCTGAGAGAATTGAACCAAGCCGTCGCGTCTGTCCTGCTGTTCGATATGTTGTCTGCTTCGATATTGAGTCCCGTTGAGCGGTGTCCCAGGAGTCCCAAATCTAATGAATTTCTTGGTCTCTCTGAGTTAACGCGATATAGCGTCTACTCGATCGGTTGTCATTCCAATGTGCGACCTTTGCGGCTTCGGGATGCACAATTCGAGGAGGGCTTTTTAATCAATTTTGTTCACCCGCTCGGCGTCCTTTGGTGTAAGGTTTAAAAAGCCCTGGCGACCGTTTTTCCAATGACCTTTATAGCGGTTACTTCTTCGCTATCATAGACAGGGATTGCTCAGAACAGTATCGGTTTGGATGCTGGTCACATCCATAAGTTCAATTGAGCTTGACTGCTTCAAGACGCTAGGAGCCGCCTCATTGAATGCCTGAATACATTCAGTCGAATGGCTTGCAACTGAGACGACCATCTTGCTGGGGCTTGTAGATTTGGAGGCAAGGAAACGTTTAAATTTGACGATTGCCTCGATAGCTTCGGGTTCGCGTTCATTCATTGTATCAAACTGACCCGCGTAAATGATTATCCAGTAGTTGCCGGGTTTGGCGACAATTATGTGCTCCGTCTTGTGAAGAATATCGGCAACCTTTTCATTTGGGTAATATTAGGACTGAAACCCTGGCGTGAAGCCAAAATTGTCGCGGATTTTAGTGCGCAGGCTATTGACGCAGAGTCGCACATGAGTAGAACCCTTTGCCTGATCGTTGTTTAGAATCCCCGTCGGCCCGTGCAAGTATCGGTTGGTTGGCAGTCACTTCCGCGTCGTCCATGCTTTGTGAGGCCGGCGCGGTTCGCGTCCGTGGCATCTCGAGCCATACGACTCTCGAGGAGAGAAGAGCAATCGTCTCGTCAAGTCGCGCCGTAAGTTCTGGTGACGCCAACTTCGAGATCAGGACATCAAGTTCGAGTGCGAACTGAGCGGCAGTTAGCCCTGTTGATAAAAAGTTGCATATATTGCACCGCCAGGCCTGCTTCGTCTGCGTGGTCATTGTTGTTCAGTTCTCAATATCTCTGCACTGTACATGGAAGGTGTTTTTGCAGATCGCACATACACAGTAACTTGTTTCCTTGCTTACGATGATTTTGCAAACCCCACAGGTCAGTGCGCCAGCCATAATGGACGTTAGTTGCACAAAATAACCGATAAAAAAATGTATGCGAAACAAGCGTGCCTTATACCCGGGTAGTTTGTGTACTAGTCGAGGACTTGCCGTCTTGCCTGCGGAGTTTCCTCGCCGTGAACTGGACCCACACAACATAAACAAGAATCCGTTGCAATGACGTAGTAAATCGAACACGATCGGCTGTTGTAGGCTGAGTGGAGTTGTAACCCCGGCATCACTATTTGGCGCACTTTGAAGTTTGTTTCGTACTTCTCATCGACTCTTCTTAGTTTGTGCTGCCACTGTTGTAGCTTTTCTTGCAATTGTCACACTTGCAACAGGATTAACGAGTCAAATTAGTGGAAGCAAATTTTGAGCATGTACACTCTCTGCACAACAGCTCACTTCTACTATCTTTAGCTGTGTTATATCTGCCCAACTAGACCCTGCGTAGAGAGCCGATAATTCAGCAACCGAAGTCAGAATTCATCGGTTCTCTGATGATCGAGGCTCATCCACTCCGTCAAGGTTTTGTTGGCCGCGTCATGTTGGACCGCCCTGGATCCGCAGTCAGTGTCCGGGCCAGATCATCTGCGTAGGCCAACAGCTCGGCCGCTCTTAGGCAGTCGTTCATCTCTAGCACCCCGTCATAGGCCAAGGTTCAGAGGACGGGTTCTAGAATCAAACCTTCTAGAACCCCGGCAGTAACACTGTTCTCTTACCCCTCTGCGTCTTGGCTTTGTTTACCCAGGCAGGATGAGATCAATCGGCAGATGTACTGGATATTCCGTTCCTCTTCAGCGGTTCTATGACTATTTTCCAATTCATGTTGTTGAACGTGTTTTTCAACATTCAAGATAATGGCTTCGGTCATGTTTTTTCAACCGGGCATGCTCTGCCACGAACGTCTCTTAGACTGTTGTACGATTGCCGAGGTTGTGTTGAGAATTGTTGTCGCTAAATAATGGTATTAGGGAAATCATACAAAGTATTTTTCTAGTGAAAGAGAAGCACTACAATGAAGAGGCAAAGGGGCATCTGTGGCAGAAGAAATAATTATGAGTTTTAATTGTTTCTTTAATAACTGCGATTTGTTGGGAGGGAGGCAGGCAATATGTAACAAAGCGAAATTAAATTAAGCTTTGTAATATATATATATATATATATATATATATATATATATATATATATATATACTGACAGCCACATTTTAAGCACTCGTAATAGGCTCATTTATGCTAATCTTCATCGCATTCTTGTTACTGGACTTACATGAGACTTAAGGATAACGATAACCATGTCCTACCAGACACAACCAGTAGAGCCGGGGCTCAAATTTGCGATAGTTTATGGTTGCCATGGCAACGCCCCGTTTCAAACGGCATCTCAGCCATCCAAGCCTTCGCAGCTACTATGTACTTTTCTTCTACGTTTCAAAACAACAACTGAGGGCCTAAATGTTTGCAGCGAACATGCTTTGTCTCTGTTTCAATGATCCTGTTGCTTGTCCAGGCTCAGAGTTGAAGCGATAGGGAACGTCGCGCAAGCCCTCAGACTCCCTATATCTTTTTTTAGGTCTACAATACACGTGTCGGACCTGGATCTATCCTTTGAAGCTCGATCCAATTACTATCCTTAGACTGCATTCGCCCTCTTCATGTGTACACTATGCATTCTTCGACTATCTTATACGTCTTGGACATGCGACTATGGCATAGCCGGAGGCCGTCCCAGCGCCTGCCTTTTGTTGAAGCGCAACGGCACAACGTCTCGTCGTAGCAAACTCTGAATTCATTTGAATACGCGCACGTTATGTATGTCTTGCCATTTGTCTTCAACCTCAAGTGGGCTTCACTGGCTGTCTGCCGCGAGTGGTACTAATAGTAGGCTGTATTTTTCATATATTCAGACTGCCCATATGCATACCTCTGCATATGAGAAACTGCCTGGCCCGTATTAGACCATTTCGTTCGCTGGCAAGCTTTTTAGGTAGCGGCTTTGAATTGAGCGGCTAAGGCATTGTTCCGTAAAAAACGCGGTGTTGTTATGACGACCGAGAATAATAGACTAAAGTCAAATAAATTCTATCATGGACAACGTCATTCAGCCAGTGATAGCCCACAGGTAGTCAGTGTCCATCCAAAGACTAAGGAGAATTAGGTTTCATTATGCCGTCGGGGCCCGGAGGCGTAGTGCATTCGCGTGCGCCTCGCGAACGGAGGAGACACATAGCAGGTGCGCGGGTTCGAGCCCCACCGTTGCACATTTGCATTTATAGGGGTCCGTATATGAAGCAATACGAAAAGCAGTCCCGTGGACGTTAAATCTTGGCTGAGCGCAAACCGGAAAAAAAAAGGTTCCATTATGCCGAGATTTGCATCTCCCCGGATAAACCTTGAGCCCTGACGTATTGAGGGGAATCACACGTGGGTAAATAACAGGAATTTTGAACTGTGAGTATGAAAATCCTTTAAAGGTTCAGCCAGCTACATCTGCACGCCTTTCTTTAAGGAGAGATGTGATCATGCTAAACTATTTCAGCACAGTTCGTAGCATCGCAGTAGAATGTCTACTCTGCTGCGTGATTGCTATGGGTCGTTTAAAGCTTGGTGCTAATGATACGATCTGTTTAATTGAATAAGCATCATCTCCATTTATCATGTGTTAAGGAAGGGGAATGCGGAGGTGGCTAGGTGCGGAGTAATCGTTTCTTCCTTTTGGTCAACGAACAACGGAGCTCATACGGCAGCGATATGAACAATAATAAATATTAATAATAAGAGCAGCAGCAACAACAACATCTGGAGCAAAACATAACAACAACAACCACAACAACAACAACAATAGCAACGGCATTTTGCAGAAGTAAAGCGCAAGGGCGCGTTAACGTCTAGTGGTCTTCTCTCGGAAGTGGTCTCAGAAGACGGCCTTCATTGAAGCGCCTTCGACTAGCTGCATAATAGCTAGCAAGGCAAGTGAGCATGACCTATTTGGCTCAGTGGTTGTCGCCAGGCAGGTTGGCTTCGAAAACAGCCTAACCCGTTGGCGTCAAAATGCGAGTCTGAGCCGGAGCGCAAACGATGGCGTCGGCTTGGCGTGCATTGTGAGAATTTCATGTTGGCAAGGTGTGAGAATTTCATGTTGGCATCGACCAGTATGTATCGAGAGGTTAGGTACGGAGGATTATATATATATATATATATACAAACACCCTCGGGGAGCAGCACAACACCTAACGCCAAAAGGTCATAAAGTGGCTGGAACGGACGAAGCATTGCATGAGGATTGCAGCGAGGCCTGTGTTAAAGCCAGATGTGTCGTGTGAACGCGTCTTCCACATACGGCACCGTCGTGTCTAGACTAGAGAGAGGAGCCGCCGGAGGGGAAGGACCACTGGCTCGCTCTTAGCCATTTCTGGCTAATACAGCGACGTACTTCTTCATGACGCTCTCTCGTTGGTGCCGCGGCCAAACGTCGCATGGAGAGCATTGGCGGCAAAACACTTCTACGAAAAATAGTCACTTCTTTTTAAAATATGCGTTGGGTTATTAATATGCATTTTTTCATTTGTATGCCTTAGTCGTCCTTCTCTCTCGTTCTCTCTTTCGCTCACTTTTGCAACACTTTGCGCCCAGCTGTTTATAGAATGTACTAGACGCTTTTGTTTTATGGATAGTGCAGAGGATGTGATGTCCTTGAACTGCGTCAAACGAACATGTACGGAGCTATGCTACAGTACCTAGCCAATGTCAATCACTCTATAGGTAAGGACCACGTTTCAAATGTAGGCCATCAGCGTGGGTCGTCATGGCAAACTTCGGTGACTGATACTTGGGCAGCCCTTTGTCCAGCGTGTAGACGAAAATAAAAATGAGTCAGTCACGAAGCTATGTAATTAATAAATCTCCGAGGTATCCGAATATGACAGGGTGCACTACGAACTATCGAAGAAGTAGATTTGTTTTTCATTTAAGCAAAAGGAAGAAGGGAGGAGGCATGAAAGGCATTGCGCATATTTTACACACAGTGCGGCTTCCAGGGATGCAGCCTATGCCCTAGTTACTAAAATGTCCTGCCTATAGGTAGTGCTCTTGCCGTAGTTATTTAGCTTTATTTGTTGATATATTATTTAGTTTAGTTTTGATATATTAGTGATTTTTTTTATGTATTCTATAAATGCACGTTTGCGAACTATGTCCGCGTTAAACTGACGACTTTCTGTTTCCCAACATAAGATAGGGCGGTTCCGCAGCAATAGGTGTGTGGACAACTGCCTTTCTGCTCGAGGATATTCCCATGTGCTCTGTGGAGTGTTCCCATAACCAACCTGACTTTAGGTAGGTTCCATTCGATGGAGGAATGGAAACATGAGGCGACAGGATGTAAACGGCGTACCGTTAGATCATTCGATACGCCCGCAGCAGAGTACGCTAGTATCGCCATTTTTGTTTGCCGCATTTAGTGTGGCACCGTGCCACGTGTGCCCAGTTGTGCGCAACAGACAGTGATCGTCGAATTGTTTGGCGAATTAGCAGCATAGAGAATGCTTCACATATTTCATTGTCTGCACCAAAATGTCTTTTTGTTTGAATCCAAGTATCTCGAACTAAATTGGTCGTGCTATTTCAATTCGCCACCGGGATGCACCAGTCATACTCGGCTAAGGCACTGCCGCCCACACATGATTTAGAAGAGTTTCAATAATAAAGAGCCGAATTGCCACAGCCACATTCTCTATTTCTTTTAGTACGAGAGACGCTAGGATTGACCGAATCCCTTCCTCGACTCGTAAGCCAAGATACGGGAAAGATGTTACAAACATCAGCTATATATATATATAATATATATATATATATATATATATATATATATATATATATATATATATATATATATATATATATTACGGCGTTTATACTAAGACACTTGCTAGGCCGTCTATAGTCGAATAAAAATGTAATGTACATTGCAGACACACCCTGTGTAATACCGTGTGCGTTGTCGGCTTTGTTGTTGTCCTTCGCTGAAGCAACAAAAAGAGCCCAATTGGAGACTAGGCAGTTTAAGTTCAACAAAAAATGCTATGAGAATTTTAGAGCTCCGTGAACGGAAGCCTCTCTTAGTGCAAGCAATCTGAACGAAACTGCTCTATTATTAATGAACAGCGACCTAGGTTCAGCGTAGGTCACGAGGATCTGTGCACCTGTGGCCCTATTTGTGTGACGGTGTGTGAGTATATGTAAGTCTGTGTTAGCATCTGCTAGGAGAGACACTGGCAGTCTAATGGCCGAGTAGCTAGGTTACGGTTACTTTTATAGAAATTTAATCGTCATAGCAATTTTAATTATAGTAATTAATTATTGTACTGCTGTCGCTAGCGAAGTATCACGAAAGGAGTCCCGATGGAAAGTTGGAAGTAACGTAACACAGTCGCGCTTCGTTTATCATAAAAGCATCTAAAAGAGATTTGTTGGAGAAATTTGCGAAAGCAGATTTCGATTTTTTTTTCGAATCAGGCAATGTTCTGCAATGCATACCAGAAATGCATACAAAATTATCGCTAAACGTTCAGTTTGCAGCATATTATGCACAATGTAGCATTGGTTTTAACAAAACTTCTCACAAGCCAGTGTGTTATTTGATGGTCGTGATTTACGACATGACGTGCGTATTGAAACGCTGTATATAAATGATGTGGATATCTTTAATCACGTTAATATCTTTAATAGATGCGATTGTCTGAAGCCTCTCGCCACATCGAGTATAATCATAACGAATGTTGCCATAATATAATCATAATGAATATTGCCTCTTCCAAAGTGAACCACGGCACATTTGCTTATTGAAAGCTTTAGGTCAAAGCTTTCAGACCAATTAAGCGCTTCCAGGGCATTCCGGGAAGCTATTGCCTTATCTACGGCATATCTTCATCGTTTGCGTTTACTTCCGAGCTCACGAGTATTGAGCGAGTCACTCCGTATAAACCAGATAAAAACAAACAGAGGTCACACTTGTCTCGTCTTTGTATAGAGGACTTATTCCGAATGATGCTGTTTTTTTCTACAATAGCTGCTGTTTGACGCACAACTCGACGTGCAACGGAATTTTTGAGGCCAGTAGCTCTAAAGGAGTCCACCCGTCATGCTCTCACGTACACCCTGCCGACTATCTGGACCGAACTTCCCAAGGAAGTTCGTGTACTCAGCTCAGTCAGATTATTTAAACGTGAGCTGAAAAAAATGGATAACGAGTAAAAACTCTAGTCAAAACTAATTACCTGTCAGTAAGTTGAAGAAAACGTGTTATGTGAGTGAACGGGATGAGTTTTAGCGACTTCAATTGTTAGTTTCGAATGGAGTGAGGCATGTTGAGTTCAATAACTCTGTACCTCACCATCGGATCAAGCAGCTTGCTATGCGTGATGGAGACAAACGCAATTTTAAGTCAAATAAAGATCTGTCAAATGGTTGCCATCGTCAGCCCATCATTTTGATTGCAGTGTCCCGCTATAAGCACTTTTCTTGCATGGAGGCCTGCTGACTGCGGGTTGTAATCCCGTGAAGGCTTATGAAGGTTGCAGGTACGACCTAACGCACGGGCTCGTGTTTTGAGACGGTTATCTCCTCCTCGGGGACAGAGCGCTCTTAAAGAGATGAGAGGACAACACCGTCCTTAAATGTTCGACGGAAGCTCGGGGGCAAGGTTACGCAAATAAGGTGACCGCACTCTTGAAGACGTTGGCGCGGAAATCTTTAGGTGGCCGTTTTAGGTACTTGGGCGAGGACGCTGATGTCGTTATATCCTCCTACTTGGCAAGTACGTCCGGTGGAGACCCCAATGTTTCATTGCGCCAGCTCAACGACGGACAGTCAGGTCTTTGCGAAAACACGTCTCAGCTTTTTTCTTCATATCTGTGGCCATCGGACCATCATGCCTCATAATCAAAACAAGGTTGTTTAGTCTTTATCTGTCATTGGGCGTACTTGTAGATTGTAGAAGAATCACTGCTTTCGGCGGTAGCACTTTCTTTAATGGTATTGTTTCTCCGAAGTAGTTTCTCTAATTTCATATGTAAAATGCTTTTCTTGTTTCTCTGAAGGCGAAGCTTTTCCGTAAGCCACTTGATGTGACCGTCGATCATCCCGGTTTCTCCTAGCTAACGTTGAGGGGCATAAATGCTTTCAAGAAATTACACGTGTTGATTGAAGCGGAAATACATTAACGTTCGCTCAGTTTGCGAAAAATAGCTCTCGATTTGCGGCATCCAGGTTACAAATATGTTTTTTTATGGTCTCTCCTTGTGTAGTCATAGAGGATGGAATACTGAAAAAAAAGTATCGCCTTAGAAATCATATGCACATGTGTAAACCTTTCTTTGTGCGGTCGAATTCCAGTCAATCGCTGGCTGGTTCATAACTCCGACCTCTAAAGACCTTGAAGTAGGAAGATAGTTCGGCGGAAACATTTTTAGGACAGCCGTCTCTGTTACAAAAGCGATGTCGATACACAGTTCGGATAAACTATAAAAAATATCTGATTGCACTAGGCTTGGCCAAACTGCGTGTGTTGACCAACATACATTGTAATCCAGATCAGGACTTTATTGGCGATGATATCAGTTGAGGTGCTCGACGAGATCTTTGTCGCGGAGGTAACCATTGTAGTCCTTGATAATATCTCTATTATTCCAGATTGATTTATCGAAAAGCGGGTCGATATCAGTATCGGGTATATAACCTTATATGTTCTTCAGAAGAGGCAGCATTTTCACGAAACCGGTAGTGTGCTTAGTATAGTAGTGTATACGAGGACTAGTTGTCTCGCAATTGCACAGTTTGTGCTCCTATGTCGGGCAATAACAGCAGTGTCACCGATTTTAGTTATATCACTCTCACTCCCAAAACAAGACTTCTCAGAGACGATGTTCCATTGGGAAAAATACTTGCTTTAACGAGCTCTACAATTCCTTATATATAGCTTTCGAAATCTTTCTGTTATATATATATATATATATATATATATATATATATATATATATATTATTTTTTGAATGCGCGCTTATTTAGAATGTGTAGTTGATTGGGAAGACCGGAAGAAGAATTACCCAATTGAAGATTAGATTTACTCTACGTTGAACTGTCTCATACCCTCAAGCAGACTAAGGAGAAGCAATTCTGGATCAGACGCTCGCTCTCTCTCGTTTTCTCTCACTTTATTTAGGTCTTTCACAATCTTTTGCTCGCACATCTCGTGCTTTTCGCGTATCAGCATGCGCTGCTACTCATTCTACTTGCTAGTGGTGTTGATGAGATCTGATCTTCACTAGCCTAATGACTTGTGAAAGGCTCGTCGTCTAATCTTATCGCAGATATCCTGTCCTTCGGCTACAGTGTTAGTGTGGAGTTATGTGAGTGTATGTTCGGTGGATGCAGTGCAGTCGTAAACTCGGCTGCAACATTCGACATTGACACACAACCCTTTCCTTGTCATTGGCGGTCGCCAATCTTACCACAGAACGAATCAGTGCGTGACGTATACACTTTTTTACGATATCACATAATTTTATATTTGCCGGGCGCACATACCGCGATCAACAACTTGACAACGGGCAATGCCCAAGTATTGCCCGAGTTCCCTATTAGATGCTGGCCACCGATAATATGATGATGATGGTGGTCCGCAGTCTTGCAGCCGTTCTCGTAATGCGACCAGACGCCACTCTCCCTGTTGTCGCTGTTTTGACTATGTCCATCGACGCACGGGCGGTATTATTGTCCAAGTGTTGTGAGCGTGTGAACCTTTCGATGGCGCTAGCTTCTGGTCGTTACCAGCTTGGCACAACTGTTTAACACGACGAACGAATCTGTTCGAATGTTTTCTCGTTGGACTGGTCCCTGATCTAGAGCCAAGACGTCGCATGTCCTGGCAGCGAGTCGTTAGTTGGCTCATGAAGTAAAGCTGTCGCTTTGTCGTTCTGGGGCGCTTTTATGCCTGTCTTATCCTGTTACTTGATATACTTAGGCACTCCTAAGGTACATGTAGTCCACCAACAACAGTCTGTATAATTCTTCTTTTTCTTCTTCTTTTCACCTCGTCCTCTGTGTTGTCCTATGTCTTTTCCACTTCTATCCCGTTCCTTCGTCGTCGGGCGCCGAGAAATCCGGTCGTATGCTGGCTTCCGGCTCATTTTGCTGCCGTTGCTTTTTCCCTTTCATTAGTCGTGGCGGTGGCTGTTATTGCTGTCCTTGTCGTCAGCGGAATTGCAATTTTGATTGCTCCTGCTACTCCTTCTGACGCCATTCTTGATATTGTTGTACGGTGTTTGTTAGCGTTGTTGGCATGAGCGGCGTTGTTGTTGCTGCTAACTTTGGCGTTGCCACTCTTGCTGCCGGCGTTCTCATCAGCATCATCATTGTCGGTGTTGTTGTTGTTGTTGTTGTTTTTACCAAAGTAATTTTCGTTGTACCATTTTTGTCGTCCTTTATTAATGTTACGCTTGAGAAGCGCCCAAGATGGCTGTCACCGCAGATGAACAAATGAGGCCACTGGCGCTTTTCCGCCGCGGGAGGGATTCTATGTTTTTGCGCTGCTGCTGCTGCTGTGCTGTTTCCACGCTGACGGTTCTGCAATTCGTCGGCGGAGATAGCTGAGAGGGTCCTTTCTGTCCTCGACGAGACCGACGGACGGACGGACGATGAGGAATGAATGAAGGGGTCCCTTTTCCTTCTCCTGCCGCGACGGCTTCTCGTGTCGAAGAGACACGAGAAGCCGTCGCGGCTGCGTTCCAAGCTGCTTCCCCGGACGAACCCCCCGGAAACGGATGAAACGTGATTTCTGCCTATGCCTCGTAATTGGATGACGATGATACGAAATAGAGGCGATTTCATCGGCCGAATAGATGAACTCGGACGCCCAAAGACGCAGATTATGGCGACCACAAACCTCCACCGTCGCCGGTCGCAAATCGCTCGTTTGCTCAAGAGGCTCGGCGAACGATACACGACGCAGCCCATGCGCACTATGTACGTTTGTATGTATGGGTAGCACATCGTGGCGCGCCACAGACGTTCCTTCGTCGCACGGCTGCTTATTCTTGAAGGCGTAGAAAGAACACACGAGCGTCTGTAGGCCTACGACTAGTGACTACACACACATACCAGACCGATATATGCACTGTACTGCATGCAGGTACTCTGTAGAGTGCATGATGATTAGCCTATTTTGGACGGCCGACGCGCTGCCAGCTGGTGCCAGCGCACTGCGTCGTCCCCAGTGCGCCCTTCTCCATTGCTCCATGGAACTGCTATAGGTATGCATTGCATCGGTGACGACGACGACGACGACGCTTAGGCGGCAAAGTGGCAGCACTTTGTGTTGCCATCATTACCTTGCTTCGCAGGTTATGTTGTTGTTGTTAATAACGACGATACGCTGCGGTTGTCTGGTCGCTGATGGTCGCAGACCAAATCCATTAAGCGGTAACCTTGCCGCCACTCTTATTTAAGTGCGTTCCGGAGGGGTTGCAACCGACGCCCGAGTGGCCCGAAGTACACAGCCCGAGCCAAGGCTCCCCAGACTAACGTTGCATCTTCCGATCTTGGCTCTCGAACGCTCGAACCTCTTCTCGTTTGCCAAGGTTTGTAGGTAGTGATCAGTCGTCTCACCACACTCGATACCGGCACTGCGTTTTCTTCCTCCCTCCTTCTTCCTGTTCCTGGGAACGCGTCTGTACTTCCGACGAAACTTGAAGTAGAGACTTTCCTCCTTGAGACGACGCGTACGCCAAACTGATGCACTTGAGGTTTGCTGCAGTGCCTCGCAACTCATGCCATACTTCAGCGATCTCCATCTGTGACTGTGGTGAACGAGACAAGAACGCATCATTGCTGAGCTCTGCATGCGTTCACGCACACACGACCTCTGATTATTATCCGTCGACTCGGATACTGACCGTCGCTGAACTGCTATCGTCAAATATTCAATTTGCCGGCACTTATTTACTGTATAAGAGTATCAGTCAATGGCAGTATATTTCACGTTTGTATATTACTGTTCAATATATATATATATATATATATGAAAAAATAAAACGAACGACCACTTGTGTGTTTTCGGCTCGTGCTTTTGTTCTGCACCAAATATTGAGGTACCCAACAAGCAATTAGTAACTGAGTAATACATGGCGAGCATAAAGGACTCTATACCGCGATACAAATGTCTTATCTAGTGGTGCATATACTGTTTCGGTTTTCTTCGATTCTTGCTCTCACAAGATCCATATTTTGGTTGTCAGTCGCTATTATTCGACGTCTCTTACGGGATTCATCCTCGAGACCAACATGGCCACAACGAAGCCTTTGATTCCAGCCATACAGTCGCTTTTGATGAGGTTTCGTTCATAATATGTCGCTATTTAAAACATAAGTCTGCTCCTAATCCACGCTTTAAGTTGGCATTGATTTGCTGCACCCCGCCATTTTCTGACGATGCACTTCACTAAAAAACGGATTAAAAATTGGCAGTTGACATCAGGCATGATGTGTTATCTACCGTAGAGACGAGGTCCTCCTATCGCCACCATATTGGGGAGCTTTTTCAAAGCTTCGGCATGATTTTATATGCGTATAAATTTATTCGTACGCGTATAAATATATTCATGTTTTATATCAGACGTCTAGCATAAATGTCCTACAAATATTACATCATTTGGTTAAAGTAAGTTAAATATGTATACTAATGTTTACATTGAAATATTTGAGTACATACATTGAAAATTTGAGTTGAGAGTATCTATATGCATAAATGTCCTACAAATATTACATAATTTGGTTAAAGTAAGTTAAACATGTATATTAATGTTTACATTGAAATATTTGAGTACATACATTGAACATTTGAGTTGAGAGTATCTATATTTTTTTATTGCTTGTGTATTTTTTATTGCTTTGATTGCTCATCACGATAAATGCCAGTATGTGTGGAGCCCACGCTCTCATACGGTGGTCCTACGTCTCAGAAGCATCACTAAAATATTTATCGCCTGTCTATTTCATGTGACGTTGCAGCTCGTGGGTGGGGAGTTTGATATGGAGCTGAACTTTGTCATTAATCATCCGAAGAATATTATCTACATGCTAGACCTACTAGACCATAGCTCCACACAGCTACAGGTGAGTGAGTTTTTGTGATTGTTCGCATTTACTAGCGTTTATTTAACTAGCCGTAGGTTGTCCAATATCCTCATAATATAGGGTAGAGGCAAAAAGAGAGAGTTGCATAATATCGTATCGGTTTTCATCAATACCCCGCGCTATTTCTGTTACCGTAATTGCTGCCTACAGACTTCTGCTAAGTCTTTAGGTAGCGGGTCTTCAACCGATCTACCAAAGTCGTAACATATGTTAGGCGCACACTAAGGCGCACGAGATACATTCTATCGTACATCGTGTTCTTTTTATTATACTGCGCTGTAGCTGCTTCGTTGTGGATAGCTCCCCCCTGCAATGTAAGATGATCTTAGTAGATTTTGAGTTTATGGAATTACCAGCTTTCAAGTAAAAGAACTGCAATATAATGTGATCCACAATGTGCGTAACGCGGTCACCGTGTAAATATTTTGTCGTCTACGATACGCAGAACAGATACTGTGGAATAATTGTTGTTAGGTAGAATAATGTTAGGTAGCCATAGGTGAAAAAGGTTACGGGATATTGAGAAGTTTATTTAATACGCAGTATTTTACATACCATATTTGTTCACCACAGTTGTTGGTAGTAGGATTCGATTGACACAATAGTTTGCTACGAAATTATAACATAATACGCAGTATTTTGTAGCACTGTTTCGAGTTTCCTCACTTAATAATAACTGCCTTCGCCTAATAATAATAATGTGTGCGGTTTATCGTGTGGCGAGATCAGGCTGAGCTGTGGAGTGTGCTCTGCGCTATGCTCAAGAAGAGCGTTCGCAACCTTCAGGCGTGCACCGAGGTCCACCTCATCGAACACATCCTCGCTCGATTGGCTGAAGTCGATCAGGTTGTCGCAGGTTAGTCAAATGCATTAGTGCAAAGCTGTAGCAGTTATTTCATAGTAACAACACACATTTACATCAGCGGAACAGCGGCGATTCACACTTCTGCGACGACTATAATAGCTGCGGCAAAAGCGACCTTTTGGCAGAGAATAAAGCATAAATTGGCGTGAATAGGCAGAATAACTGTTCATTTGTAGGCGGCTGTTACACAGAAGAGTACAGGAGAGTTGAGAAATATCGCGCCTCTGGGCTATGTGTTCGGGCGAGGTAAGGAAATCGCACCCGTGACTCTCAGTGCTAAAGTCGTCAGCCATCTCTTTACTTCGTTACATCCACACGTGGAACGAAGTGAATATATATATATATATATATATATATATATATATATATATATATATATATATATGCGCATATAGATTCAGGTGTATTTGTGTGCTTCGTCTCGCTGATTGCAGACCTAGTAATCGAGGTACTAGGCGTGCTAGCAAGCTATTCGATCACGGTGCGGGAGCTTAAGCTATTCGTAGGCTACCTGCGGGCGAGCGGCACTGGCTCGTGGGGCCCACATTCCGTCCGGCTGCTCTCGGTCCTGCGGGCACTGCCCCATCGGCCGGGGCCAGACTCCTTCTTCAGCTTCTCCGGCAAGAAGGTACGTCTCTGTAACGCTGTAACGGAGCCGTATACGAACTATCTTTGATCTTTATGCTATATATATATATATATTTTTTTAATAGTCATAGCTTAAATAGTCATACATTTTGATACTGCTCTATATATATACGTTTTTGACGAATAATCAAGTTAAATAATGTTTAAATCGATCAGGGCTCGGCGATCGCGCTTCCACCGCTATCTCGTTGGCCTTACCAGAGCGGGTGGACCCTCTGTACTTGGTTTCGTCTCGACCCCGTTAACTCGGTGTCGATCGAGCGCGAGAAGCCATACCTGTACTGCTTCCGCACGTCAAAGGCCGTTGGATATTCGGCTCATTTTGTTGGCAACTGTCTCATCTTCACATCCATGAAAGTCAAGGTGAGCTATTTTTCTTAGTACCGTGAGGTTCTCATTTTTGTCTTACTCTTGGTACCTTGATCAGCACACACACACACGTATATATATATATATATATATATATATATATATACTGCAAGCTGCAAACGTGTAGGATTTGTTTGTCGTGAAAAACCCAAATCTGCAAATTTCAAGAAAGATCACCTCGAAGAGTGTAGCACTAGGATCGAATCCGCAACTTAAGTATTAATTTTTGCTACTCTGTTTTGTTGCATGGGGGTTAATCAAATAAGAAGTTATCAAAAATATAGGTACGTTCGAAAATCGAGTCGAAAATCTCGACCCAAGCCTACATAAAGCGGTTTGCCACTATTCGTTAGCCGATGTGTAGTATTTCTTAACCAGTTACAAGTTATGTCTCGGTCATGCGTAACAATGCGATCGGAATGCTTGTTCACTGCAGAGGATCGCTGGGGCGGTTTCCCAATAGAGTTTATACTAAAGAACGGGGAGTAGTTTTACTTTTCTCTCGATATTCGTGTGCCAGACGGACCGTTCTTGTTGAGTTCATAGCTAGCTTTAGTTGGAAGCAGCGATTCTAGTGCCGCTAATTTTCGTCAAAAAGCTCAGCAAGACGACTTAGAGCAGCCAGACAGAAAAACACTAAGCAATGTATCCTGTGTAACTCCTCAGCAAATCTTTAGCAAATTTAGTCCAACGGAATTTCGATTAGGATTGTATTATGGGCCTGAGTGAGAGCCACTAAGCGAGTATCTGCCCGAACGCAGCCACATCCGGCTACTGACGCACATATTCGGAATAAGCATTTGTGTCATCGAAAAGTGTGCGCCCAGTTTTGCACATACTCTGTGCAAATATGATGCACTTATAGGACGGAGCACCATTACGTTTGTCGTCATTTGCGTAATTCGTGCGTAATTCGATTACCGACCTTGGCAGATCGTGTAGCTCGGTAGGTCGTGCAGAAGAAAGGCCCCGTCTTGCCCTTGGGAGAGAATCGGGTAGGAAGTAGAGAAGGCTGAAAGGCTGAAATGGGGACGTCGAAACAGCAGCAAATATAATGACAACAGCAAATATAATAGCCATACGTGTAACGAAGCTCATAACGGTACAAACGTCGACAGCGGTAGTGAGAAGAACGGAAGCGGATGCAGAGAGAAAGAGAGCGAAAAAACGACAAAAACAACAGTAGCATCAACAATGTGTGGATCATTTTGTGGAAATGAGACTCTGTGTTACTTGAAACTGTCCTCGAAACGAAAACCACGAACGAGCCAGGATACAGAGAGCGAACACGCCGAACGAGAGAAACACTAACGGATCGGATCGGCTGTAGGGCGGTGAAATGGGGACGAGAAATCGATACAGATTTGCTATTCCGTCCTTTTTCCGTTGTCAGATGGTATCGATTGTCGACACTGTCGACTGTGAATTTCCGGAGCCCAACTCTGGACGATGCTGACCTGTGTGACATCGAGGCTGAAATCAGTGAAATAACGAAACTGGCGGGCATGTCGATGGGGCGGCGAGCGGCTAAAAAGTGTACTATATCTGTCCTACGTCCCCCTTCGAGAACCTTTGGGAGTTGAAAAGAGTGTCGCTACCTGAGCTCTGGGGAATTAGATAGAAATACACGAAAGTCATAAGCTCCCCGAAGGAATGATACATGCGTCTATATATATATATATATATATATATATATATATATATATATATATATGGGAGTACATGCATAGCGACTGAGATATATATATATATATATATATATATATATAGGGGAACTTATAGACACGCATAAATGTATCAGATTTTAAAAAAAACCTTTGGCGACGACACGTTTGAGTCTCAACTTGGCGTATTGCCAGTCGAAGCTTTTCGATTGCACACGTTCGCGCCCTGACATCATAATTAATTTACGTGCAATGGCATTGGGTCATTTAATTGTCTACACTGATTGTATCCAAATAGAGCAACTATTGCGCGAACTTTTATTATTTAGTTGTAGGGTTGTAGGGATGTATGATTAACTCACTACATAAGGACCTGTGCGCGGGGAGCGCTATTAGTCGAGCTTATCCTTGAAATAGCCCTTCGTTGTGCTGCCGCATTGCCGCGCTGAACTGCCAGGGATAACTGGCGCTGAGGTGGATACTCAAGAACTCTTGTCTCCCCTATCGCCAGTCTGATTCGTCTGCCAATTTTCTGGAGAAGCGAGCATGATTCAGGGCCGGGTCTCCCAAGTGTCTCTAATACTAGCGGCACGAAAATTAACTCGTTGGCGAGCTGGTTGTATCGAGGTTCAATTTCGTTAGGACACAGAGGCACGCAGGTGTGTCGTTCGTCAACGTCAACGGGTCGATAGAAAGAGAAGCTGGCAAAGAAGGAGGGTGGAAGTCGGTTGCGGCCTCAGCACTGAACTCGCTAATGCGCGGTTTAAGTCAATTTCGAAGACGATGACGCTTCCACCGCCCTCGGCGGCGTCATCGACACTGTGGCATCTGTTAAGGCAGGGCACGATATCGATGCCGTCGTTTTTAGCTACCGCGCCGAATCACCGGGGACTGCCCACGCTTAATGCCGTTCTAGCGGCGGGATGCTGCTTTGGCGTACTGCCATCCTTTAATCCTGGTCAGATCCTACATTTTTGGGTTGGGTGAAACTCAAAGCACATTTTTGAGATGAGCAGTGGGCACTTTCACATGCGACTGCTGCCTACGCCGCTGCAGGATCAACAGTGGACGACCCTTGTTCGAGATTAACTATTAGATCTATTTTCCCCAATTTGGTTTTTACGTCCAACAGCGTGCGTGAAGTTTCCGATAATTTCGTGCTAGTTGCATAGGATCATACGTGTATATGGATTGAGGAAGCAGCGAAATATCTTGAATCTCTTGTGTTCGAAAAGCTACCTCGAGGCCAAAGTCGAAATCGGCCAATTTGTTTTTTTTTATAGTGTGCATAGTACGTGATTGAAGGATTTTTTTTAAACGTAGATACATATTGGACATTGTATTTACATGCATTATGCACGGGAATCAAACGTTAGAAATTTGATTTCGGTCATAGTGGATATTTGCGTGGTCTATTGTGGGTTCTCCCCTATTGGAACGAATTGAATGGCGTCTATGTTAGATCAGCTTTACTCCTCTTCATTTTACACGACGTAAACTTACGGTTTATGTTACGGATCATGTTTTCAATCTCTGGTGGAGACCAACCGACGAAGAGAGCGATGGTACTATATGCAAGTATTGTTTTTTGTGTACATTGTGCGGCTGAGTATATCGTAACGGATTATGTTAGAGAAGTTCGCAGAGTAACTCCAATTAAGTGGACATTTGAAGGGGTCGGCTCCACCCGAAAGCTCTCTGTTTATTGTTTGGATTTGTGGTAATTATAAGGGTAGCGCAATATAGTACAATAGAATAAAAAATAATCGAATATCACTTAGCACTGTGTTTTGTTTTTATGTAAGTCATTGAAGATAGCAATGATCGTTGTTTTGTTTTTATGTAAGTCATTGAAGATAGCAATGATCGTTGTTTTGTTTTTCAGCGTCTATTGGGTCAAAAGTAATCGGTCGTATGCTGTACGCGTGCATTTGGCTTGCTTGAAGGCCTATAAGACTGACGCGTTCTGGTGGTTTTTCTTCTTCTGTTGCGACTGACAATCATTATAGGGCAAGGGGTACCAGCACTGCGTGAAATATGAGTTCCAGCCGCGGCGGTGGTATATGCTGGCGGTCGTCTACATCTACAACCGGTGGAGCAAGAGTGAGATCAAGTGCTTCGTCAACGGACAGCTGGCCTCTGCTACGGAGATGAGCTGGCTAGTCAGCACAAATGATCCATTCGATAAGTGCTATATTGGCGCCTCGCCCGAGCTTGACGAGGAGCACCTATTTTCGGGCCAGATGTCGGCGATCTATCTCTTCTCGGAGGCTCTGAGCACACATCAGGTGTGCGGCATCCACCGGCTCGGCCCCGGCTATCAGGCACAGTTCCGGTTCGAGGGCGAATCGCCTACACTGAGCGAGTCGCTGCGCCGCGTACTCTATGACGGCAAGCTTGCGCAGGCGATGCTCTTCTGCTACAATCCTGTGGCCACCGATTCGCAGCTCTGTCTACAGGCTGCCCCGAAGATGCCCGGCGGCAGCAGTAGCGGGGCTGCTTTCTTTGTGCATAACCCGCACGCATTAATGCTGCAGGAGGTTCGTGCCGTAACTACGCATGGGATTCATTCGACGCTGAACTCGATCGGAGGATTGCAGATGCTCTTTCCTCTTCTCGGACAGCTCGATTATCCCGTGCACGGCGCTGACCATTCTGACGCTAACAGCGCCAAATCGAACGGCATCTGGTAAGTAGTCGTTCGATCCATGGAGCTTTGTCGCAATACGTCTTCGCTCAGCTACCAGTTATGAGTTTCATCCGATGGGTTGTTGTATATATATATATATATATATTATATATATATATAGAGAGAGAGATTCCATTAGTCGTCATAAATGGTCACCTGCAGTGTATTTACCCATTTGCATATCATATGCATCGAAATGGAAGCTATCAATGGGTGTCACAAGAAATTCGCTCGCTGAGTACAGCAAGGGGACTTATGCGAGCCGGCCCTGTTTAACCTGGGTGTATGCTGGCTAATCAAGTTAAACTCTGGTATTAAGACGACGGGACCTTAGGCAGTAGCCTGCCGCGCGTTCCAAAATATATTGAATTCGCCGAATTTTCACAATCTTCTGTGTAACGCTTAGAAGTGCGAAATGTTCGTAACATAATAGCATACACGATAAAACGGGGCGCAGTCGTCTTTCCTATTTACTGACGACTGCTTAATATTGATGTTGCTGGAAGAACGTGCCTCAACGTACGCAATTATCATAAACTGTCACGCGACAATGCTGTTTATGTTGTGATGTCGTCTATTTACATACACGCCCGTACGCTACGTCGTGCCACGTGGAGCAGTGCGACCTTAATCGGCTTCATCTGTGAAATGTGCGAAGGCAGTACAGCTGTCCAGCAGCACATGATCCAGAATAAGGGATTTCTCGTCATCTCACAGCAACTGCGTAAAGCATCTCGGCATCATCTGAGCGAGAGCGTTCTTCAGTCGTTTCTCGCGCTCGCCCGCCATCTGCTCACGCTCTCGACGCCGAACGGCGAGCTGCTGTTGAAGCATCTACTCGACCACGTGCTGTTCAATCCGGCCTTGTGGATCTACACGCCAACGCCGATCCAGATCCGACTCTACTCGTACCTGGCCACGGAGTTCTTGGCCGACACCCAGATCTACGGCAATGTTCGGCGTGTGTCGACCGTTCTGCAGACGATGCACATCCTCAAGTACTACTACTGGGTAGCCAATCCGGCGGAGAAAAGCGGCATCGTCCCGAAGGGAGCCGACGGTCCCCGGCCGGCGCCGCCCGAAATCCTCTCGATTCGAGCGTACCTGCTGCTGTTTCTCAAGCAGCTCATCGTCAAAGGATCGGGCCCGAAGGAGGACGAGCTGCAGAGCTGTCTCAACTACCTAACGACGGTGCACGAAGACGACAACCTGCATGATGTCCTGCAGATGATGATCGGGCTAATGGCAGAGCAACCGGCGACGATGGTGCCGGCGTTTGACTGTCGGGCGGGCGTGCGCGCCGTCTTTAAGCTGCTCGGCTCGCCCTCGGAGACGGTGCGGCTTCAGGCGCTAAAGTTGCTGGCTTTCTTCCTCAGCCGCAGTACGCACAAGCGCAAACACGATGTCATGAGTCCACACAATCTCTACATGCTGCTCGTCGACCGTCTGCTACTGAATGCCGACCACCTGACGTTAGCCACGTACAACGTGCTCTACGAAATGCTTACGGAGCACATCGGAGCTCACATTTTGTACACTCCGCATGCTGAGCCTGAACATCACTTCCGACTGGAGAATCCTAGTACGTGTATCGTTTCGAGTTCCGCTCTTACACAATACCAACCTCTTTTCCAGTTAGTGCGAATATTCGATTAAGCTGTTTCTTTACGAATCATCTACTCAAACCTAAGGTTTATAGAAGCATCTTCATTGTTACTATAATGTGTATTTTGAGGAATTTAGAAGAAATTCTGGGTCGTATTTTCTCAGCTAGACAAGCCATACGAGCAGGAAGAGTTTCCCAGTCTTAAAATAAAGCTCATTTTATCTTTGCTACGTTACTGATTGATCTTGTATTTCTACTTTTTAAGTTCATGATATGTTTTGGAAGATATATAATAGAAAACGCTATGTTTTTTTGCTTAAGAAACTGTTTTTTCTTCTTTATACCTCGTCTGTATTTTTGTTGCTTTGAAAAGCTATTAACATTTACTGCATTTAAAATATCTGATATGCTAATACGTGAGTATTGTGGTTTTCTTAGTGTTAGTCTGTAGCATGATGATGGTTACGTGTTGTTCAATGACAATATGCACGTGTTGACGTTGTTTTTTCCGATCGTCCCTTCCGTGCTTCCGCAGTGGTCCTCAAAGTAGTCGCCAGCCTGCTCCGTCAATCGAAGCATTGCGACGAGCTAATGGAAGTGAAGCGTCTATTCCTCTCTGACCTAAGCCTGCTGTGCAACGCTTCCCGCGAGAACCGCAGGACAGTCCTGCAGATGTCGGTATGGCAGGAATGGCTGGTCGCCCTGGCATACGTGCATCCTCAGGACCAGGAACAGAGGAGGATTTCGGAAACCGTGTTCGCCTTGTTCCGCACCCTTTTGCATCATGCCATCAAGTATGAGTATGGCGGGTGGCGCGTTTGGGTGGACACGTTGGCCATCGTACACTCGCGCGTCGCCTACGAAGAGTATCAGCTGCATTACGCTCAGATGCACTCTACCCCTACACTTCACGAGTCGCCATCGCCAGGTGATGAGGTTGCTTCGGGCGGCGGACCAGCCGCTTCACCGGCTGAACCAGTGCGAGCTCTAAGCGTGGCTTTGTCGGCCACGACGCCATCGCAAGAACCAGTCGCTCCCAGTCTGGCCGAGGCGTCATCGAACGCGTCTAACGCCTCGGGGCACCACAGCACGACAAGCCCCGCCTCCTCCAGCCCCTCCTCTTCCTCCCCCGAACAAAGTCAACTGTCACAGAACCAGCAACGTGAAAACTATCCGTACAGGGAGCAGACGTCTTCCTCCTTGGCGTCCTCACCGGAGAGAGGTCGCAGGGGCTTGGAGACGGCGGGTCTCCTGCATGTTGAGCAGGTGGTCATCACCGAAGATGGGCAGGTCGTGTGCACCGCGGGTTCTCAGGAGACGATCGAGGAGAAATCGGACGATGGAACTGAGAAGGAGCTCCACGCGGATGCCGAAGAAAAATGCCAGGGCGAGGGTGAGGCCACCGACATAAGTAAGCTAGTCAATGATATCAAAGCAGATGAGCGAGGCGATCCGGCTGAATCAGCAGGGTCGACACAGCTCGCTAGCGGGGTAGAACTTCTTCCACAAACCATCGAAGAAGTCAGCACAAAGAATGCCGAAGACGAGCTTAGGTCAGAGGAGACCATAGAGAATGGCGATTCCGCGCAGACTAAGGGTGAACAGGGTCCCAAGGTAAGCTTTCTTTTACATTGTCTAATAATAATGCCTTCAAAATATTTGAAATAATATATACCGTGGCTATTCTAAAATGCTGAGCTACACGTTTATTTACCTGGACTATTCGTTATTCATTGTGAGGTGAGTTATGAAAACACGACTTTAGCGTTTTGTGTCACGATCACTTTCAGCCAATATTGCATCTAAAATAGTTGTCAAATATCTAAAATAAAGTTCATATTTAGATTTATAAATACGTTTTGCCTGTACTCGTAGATTTAATGGTTGCTTGCTACTCTTCATGCGGAGTCTTGAATAAACAAAAATGTACTTTGTTTATACGTGTCGGCATTATTTTAGCCGTCCTCGTCAATTGCTAGCCCGGAGATACCGGAGGGCCTGGCGGGGATTCACCGAAGATCAGTGACCTCTCCACATAAAGCTTTGTCGACGACTATCTCAGCCATCGTGGAAACTTCAAGGCCTGGTGGAGGCGTTAGTGGGCACAGTGAGGACTCCGTAGAAGTAGCCAGCAAGGAGGAGCATCATCTAGCGACTGACCCGTCTAAGGGCGGAGTCGTTTACGAACAAGAGATTCGAACCCTTGAGGACGTTAGCCTAAGTGAAGAAGAGGAACGCGCCTCGTCGGGTTCGCCTCAAATGATTGACTGCCCAGCCATAGAGTCGCCAGCACCATCACACACGTCACAGGTGTCAGCAAGCTCTGGCATCGACCACGAACCGCATGAAGGCCGAGACGACGACGGACGCGAAAAGCACGAGACCGAGGGCGAGAAGGAGATACCCATCGATGCTGCCCTCGTCACGGAACTGTCCTGCGACACAATCGAGTCCTCAAGTATGCCACTATCACCACTACTGGAGAAAAAGGTGCGTGGTGGAAGCCGTATCCGCACTAGTATTTACCCTAACGTTTTTTTACAGAGGGCCAGGAACAAAAATGCATAAAGCACACCCTTTGGTCTAGGTAGTGTGGGACTCTCAAACCCACTAAATCCCTGGTGATCCGCTAACCTACTTGACTGGGATACTTATGGTATTATTTTCGTGACCCTAACGATTTACGTGTAATTTCTGCACGCATTAGAGCATCCATATCGCGCGTTCTTAATTGAAGATCAAGATCGCTCTTAAATCGAGAAGATGAACGGTTCAGCGTTGTACTAGTATGCATATAATAACAATTGCTGCACGGCATTTTTCTCTACAACACCTTTAAAAAAATCCTAAACAAAGACCTAAAACATTAAGCTACTGCTTCTGACTAAGCGCAAGTAGATAACATTTGTACTTCGCGAATGTTGCGCTATTCCATTATAGGCTGCTGAGCAGAACGCAAAAAGTCAAGCGCCATTATCATCATCATCGGGGGAGATGGTCGAGATCAAGGACGACGGCCACGGCGACGACGTGGGGCCCGTCGACGCCGGCAGTGGTGGAGTGAGTGCTAGTGTCACCAGTAGCAATCGGGAACGCATCTGTTGTTCAAGCGACGAATCGAAGATGAAGGACGACGTCGTCGGTAGCAAACACATAAGTACCGGCAATAGCGGTGGAAACAACAACAGCAGCAGCAACAGCAGCAACATCATCGTGAAGAAAGTCGAAGCCGCCGGCTCGAGCTCGACTGGCGAAGTGAACGAGAGACTCACTCTCGGGGAGCCGGGATCGGCGGGCGGCCTCGAGCAAGTTGTATCGACTATCGACGCTCAGCTGCAACACACGTCGTATCGTGGCCTCGAGGTTGACAGCGAGAAAGTCGCTGGAGTGCACCCAACAGATGGAGCAGAGCGGGTCAGGCTCGAAGATCTGGCGCCCGGCGCGACTGAACCGGCGGCGAAACTGCGCACGAAGACGGTATCGTTTGCCAACTCCTCCGGCGAAACGTATCCAGCGGGCGTCTATACGTCCGGCCACAGCAGCGGCCCTGGATTCGGCAGCGTCGGCAGCAACAACAACAACAACAGCACCAGCAACATCAGCAACAGCAACGCTAGTAGTAATGGCAGCAGCAGCAACAGCAGCGGAAACAACAATAATAACAGCAACAATAACAACATCAACAACAACAACAACAGTGAGAGTGGTCATCACAGCAACATGGCCAACAACAATATCACTGGCGGCCACATTGCGAACAGCTGTCGAGGAGACAGCGGAGCCCACTCAACATCCAGGTGGGTGCGACTCTACGTATTTAGACCAAGATGATTATTCATCATGCATAGGTAAAACAGTAGTGTGGTTATAGTGTGAGTGTGTGCAGGCTCGGTGCACACATTATCCGCGCACGCTTTGCTCGGGGTCGTATCAAGTTAGCGGCATCTTAGTAAATGTCGACCGATGATCTTTATTGTGTTCCGTACAGAAATCTAATGCTAGTAGTAGGATGTAATGCCATAGGAAAAACGATTGCGTGTGTACATAGTGGATGCCATGCAATGTAACGCCGCAGAGAGTTATTTGGCTTTTCAAATACAATGTACGACGATGGTGGTCCTTTAATATTGTTGTGCGCATAGTGCCAATATTTGGTTTCCATCTGTATATACGAAGTTCTAGCTACTCACTAGCTCACTCTTGTCATAATTGTATTACAAAGGGCTTCAAGCATTTTACAGTAGCCTTAGAGCTGGCCGACGAATACACATTTTGTCAGATTCTTTGGGTGAAGAGCGAAGCGATTTGTTGAAATTCCGTTGAGTGAATTGACTTTATTCAAAACGCTTTTAGAGATCTATAAAGGCGACACACATAAATGTCTTCACTATAGTCCTCCGCTCGCGCGGTGCAGAATGGAGCTAGGCCGTCTTAGGTAGATCACTTGGGGGAGAACGTCGTATGGTTTCTCCAGAAGTTAAGCAGAAGAGCTCTTTAATGAATGCTTACGTGTCGATTGGCTGTCCCAGACTGGTAAAAAGCCGCACTCAGAGGTTAGCCAAACCCAAGCGTGCCTGGTGTAAAGTGAAAGGCTTTCTCATAAGTATCACATCATCGAGACTCGCGCGGCCCCATTTATTTTTATTAGGATCCAATAATTTTAACATTCCAATTTGATGATAAGGTAACCCTATAATAAAGAGGCTCTATTCGTCAACCGCTTGTTTAGGAATAATCTTCAGCAATTTGTGAACACCCCGACTCAAGATACTGAGTCAGTCCTAGGCTTTCCACTGACCACCGTTTCAGAATTGCTAGATTGTTTTAGTAGTGCTCTAGTCAAAACTGACAATATAAAGGTCAGCGCTTCTGCGTACTCCTATTGTTTTCTATGTCTGCAACAGTTGAGACTACAGGAACACGGATTTTGCCATATCCCCCTGCATTTAGATGCAATATATTGGCCCTACTTTTTCGTATGAAAGAGTAGAGCGAAAAACAAGAGTTGCTCCCAGTTATGGCCCAAGGCGATTGCATGTACGCAGTTTACTCTTCTGTATTGAGTTTTAAGAATAAGTTTGCGTGTCGATTGTCGAAGTGGATCCGTCTGAGCGGCTCATATATATATATATATATATTTATATATCTGACGACGCGAATGGACTCTCCGTCGAAATAGGTAATTTCTAAGGACGGGTTTCCCCTTTCTACCGCTTAATGTTAAAGGACTTTCTATTATATTTTATAAATAAGCTGTGTATCTCTCAACTATGGTCTCAAATCTAAAGTCCGGATCGCTATGTAGTTCAACCGTTTTACGCACACGGTGTCGCGATAAGTCGATGCAAGCGGTCCATTCAGCAGCGTATGCGCAGTAACGCCCAGCGGTTGTTCGGTCAGCTTGCTTTTGGTAGATGTCCTAGTTGCACGAAGTGTGAAGACTGCTTGATTTTTTTCCTCTCACGAACTGGCGTTAGCGTACTCCTAAAGAGCAAAACATCGAGCATTACTCTCCTCCTTGCATCAATTTCTTATCACCAGCTTTTACATATTCCATGTTCTCGAATTTACATAGTAATAGTGATATTAGACGATGACTGATGCATACTGTGTTGTATGTCACCGTACTTGTTTGTGTAGTGTGGGGCACAATTGATGACGACCGAATGTATTATTATTTTATTAACGACAAACTGAAAATGCCTTCAGTTCGAATACCACGCCTGGAGTGACCGTTTTCTCTTGACGTACGGTATGTGTGCGGATAATTTTCAGACATATGTTCAACAGTGGTCCATCACGGCCACCGTTTCGAATTCCTGAGTTTCGTTGGTCGGCGATACATCAACGGCTACTGTCGGACCTGCTCTACTCCCTTGAGACCGATATCCAACTGTGGAGGTCGCATTCAACAAAGACCATTATGGACTTTGTCAACTCTAGCGACAATGCGATCTTTGTCGTGAACACGGTACATCTTATATCCCAGCTCTCCGACAACATCGTAATAGCATGCGGCGGTTTACTGCCACTGCTGGCTGCTGCGACCTCGCCCACAGTAAGTCAACAGCTAATTTATGGCATGTCATTTTTTTGGGTCAAGAGAAACTCTGGTCTGACCTGGCTGTGTGTGTTAAGTATAAGCCTCTTTAAGTATGTACTTGTATAAAAAAATATTTTCTGGGCTAACTCTCAGCCAAGATTTAACGTCCATGGGACTGCTTTACGCATTGCTTCATGGACGGACCCCCATAAGCACAAATCAGTGCAACGGTGGGGCTCGAACTCGCGCCAGTTTGTGTCTCCTCCGGTCGCGAGGCGCCTTGGAGGACGAATGCACCTTGCCACCGGGTTCGACATGTACTTGTATAAACGTCGATTAACGACCTAATTGTCTGTGTGTGCGTGTCTCTGTGAAGCACGAGCTGGACGTGGTGGAGCCGACGCAAGGGCTATCATCGGAGATGAGCTTCGCCTTCCTCCAGCGTCTCGTGCACCTGGCCGACGTCCTGGTGTTCGCCTCGTCGCTCTCGTTCTCCGAGCTCGAGTCGGAAAAGAATATGGCGTCGGGCGGTATCCTTCGGCAGTGTCTGCGGTTGGTGTGCACGAACGCCGTGCGGACGTGCCTAGACGGCCGAATCAAACTGCCTCCTCCCCAGCCTGTGAGCGCGCACCACCCACATCACGGATCGTCGCAGGCGGGCGGCCCGGGCGGCCACGCGATGGCCAGCGCGCTCCAGCGTATGCGCAACGACCTCAGCGGCAGCCTGATGATGCAGGTGAAAGAGCCCGAGAAGCTTCTGCAAGACATGGACGTTAACCGACTCCGAGCTGTCATTTACAGAGATGACGAGACAAAACAAGCTCAGTTTTTAGCCTTAGCTGTGGTCTACTTCATCTCCGTTCTGATGGTGTCCAAGTACCGCGATATCTTAGAGCCAGCTAGTCCGCATACCGAACGCCGCGACAGGGAGCAGCGGGCCGCCTACGACTCGAACAACGGCCGGCTCGCTGCGTCGTCGTGCCATCACAGCCACTCGGGCCATGGACACGCGTCCGGCGAGGACTCGGACATTCTCGCCAACCTTCACTCATCGAGCATACCGATCATTCCGACACAGCATCTCGGCCAGCAGAGCCAGTCGTCCGCCCACACCTACTGTCACCAGAAGAGTGCGCACGTCTCTTCTGCCGGTGGTATGTTTACTGGAGTCGTGGCTTTGTCAACTCTATGTGTTTATTTACATGCGAGCAGGGCATTCGCAAAATAGTCTGAGATCCTTAAAGTGACTAAAAATCTAAAAAGTTTAACATATTTTAAAAATTATACATATTTTACTTTAGGGCAGGTTCGAATGAAATACAATATCGGTGAGGTGGTAACCTTGTTGATTTTTACAGTAAGTATACTGGACACCCAAATGTTTAGCACTTTTTAATATAAATCAGACTCGATTACAGTAATGCACGCTTCAGTATTGATTTTTAGTTCGCTGATGGTTGTTGCATTATTAGCGTACACTTCCTTAAATACCTACCACAATATTAACGGCGGTGAATTGCGGCGGTAAGAACTTGAAGGCCATTGAATGTCCCCTTTATGTGAGATTACCCGTCTGGGGCACTTCATTCTCAAAAGCGCAACTGTTTCGCTGGCTGTTATGTTATGTTAAAACCAAAGTTTCCTCGCATTGATTCCATCCAAATTTGGTCAAAGACAAGAAAGATCATGCTGCGACCACTATTCACCGTAGATGGGAAAAATAGAGTACAATGATTCCTTTGAACTAAAAGCCGCACGAGACAGTCATATAAGATATATGTGACGGCTCTTCGTGGATCATGTGAGGGCGCTCAGTTGCCCAGGTGCAACAGTGTATTTATTCACACTTCCACTCACAAAGAAATGGGCTTCATCGAAAAAAAAGCTTATTTTTCATCACAAACTCGACACCGCGCTGCATCGTCACAGAAATTGGCGAAGTTTAGCCGCTCCTGATGGTCCATAGGCTTGAGCTCTCACGTCAGCTGAATGTTATATGGATACATCGCTAGATGCGACCTCAAATTACAGTTTTGAGGGGCGCTAGCTAGTTTTTATGACTGGCTGACATATACAAATACATACACAGACATGTGTGTGTGTTCGTATATGTCAGGCCAAGAAAGAATAAGTGAATTGCAAAAGCATATAAACTTGTCACCGACTGTTCAGCTTGGAGTGGCTAAAGAGTATTTTTGGTAACTGACTTGCAGACGAGGTGCACGGCGGATCTAATAAGAATGGCGACTTCGGCCGAACAAATCAAGCCGGCCAGGGCAACGGTGAGTCTCGCGAAGCGAGTCTCACGCAGAAGCTGGAGACATGCCCTGTGCGGCGTGTGTCCGTTGCTGAGAGAGATCATGGTTGACTTTGCTCCGTTCCTTTCGAAGACGCTGGTAGGGTCGCATGGCCAGGACCTACTCGTCGAGGGTAAGGGCCTAAATACGTTCAAAAATTCGAGCTCGGTTGTCGAGCTCGTCATGCTGCTCTGCTCGCAGGAGTGGCAGAACTCGCTACAGAAGCATGCTGGCCTCGCGTTCATCGAGCTCATCAACGAGGGACGCCTGCTGTCACATGCCATGAAAGACCACATCGTGCGCGTCGCCAATGAGGCCGACTTCATCCTCAATCGGATGCGAGCCGACGACGTCATCAAGCACGCCGACTTCGAACAGCTTTGCGGCCAGACAGCGGCCGAACGACGAGACGAGGAAAGCATGTGCGACCACCTCATCACGGCGGCACGACGCCGCGACGCCGTCGTAGCTCAGCGGATGATCGACAAGGTCCACAACATGCTCACGAACCGGCACGGCGCCTGGCGTGACCAGCGCCACTTGCAGTTGCACTCACAACAGCAGCAGCAGCAGCAGCAGCAGCGGGGAGTTCCCGCCGTTCGGACCGGCGGGGACGCGGCCGACACGACGACGCACCGGCGGGGTCGGGAGCCCGAACGCATCGAGCACCTCAAGCTCGACAGCTGGGAAGACGACGCACGGCGACGACGCCGCTTCGTTCGGAATCTTCTCGGCTCGCCGCATCGAGCTGCGTCGCTGCGCGCCGAACAAGCGCACGGCCAGTTTGATGGTGGTGATGCGGCGGCGACGGCGGCGGCGGCTATGGCGGTGTCGCGTGAACGCGAGGAGCTTCATCGGCAACTCGCGGCCCAGCGGCGACAAACTGGCTCGCCGGGCGGAGAGCTAGCCGGCGGCCAGCCGACAGAGGCAGCCGAATACTGGGAAGATAAAGAGTTGGACGCGGAGTACACCGGCAGTGTAAGTCTGAGCACTCGATGCCGACTCATCGCTCCAGGCATAACTGCCCCGGGCACCTTGTCTGTGACGCAGTCCGAACTCTTCTTCGAGGTCGACGAGGAAGACGCTGAGTTTAAGAAGAACTGTCCCCGTGTAAGTAATGATCACGTCATGTCGTATATTGTCGCTGTTCCATGTGTGCGCATCGTTGTGTTGCGGATTGTACTTTGACGCCTCTCACGTGTACGAATAACGCCTCATGGGAGTTGTTCATACATGAGAGTTGTTTTAGAAGTGTATTGTAGTTTTGCAGCGACCGTTTGTAATGATTCCATATACAATTAAAACTCAGATATTGGCGAGATGTTCGGTATCAAAAAGGTTAAATTTCATTCGAGACAAAACGTTTTTGTCGATCCGAATACTAAGACGCATCCTTATTGCCTACGTATTACAGGTATTAAAATACTGTGAGCACATTCATGGCAAGTGGCACTTCAGCGAAATCAGGGCCGTCTTTTCGCGCCGCTACCTGCTTCAGAATGTTGCTCTCGAGATATTCCTTGCTTCAAGAAGTAAGTGTCAAGATAGCGTTAGAGGAAGACTCAATTTTACCTAATTCGCATACTTATTTGGCGACTTAAATGACCCTTCAGAGGCTGTAATATATGGGGATATCAAACGCGAACGTCTTAATGCTATGCTACGAGGGAGAAAGAGAGAGAGGTGGGTTTTTAATTTGCGACTGAACCCTCTCAGCCTCTACTCCTGGGTTTCTGCAATGGTTTGATAGCTGACAGGCTACTATATGCTATTTCCTTGTCTCTATTTATTGATTAGTGCACCGCGTTCGGATATGATCGGAATAATGGATTTATATGGGTTTTCTTTAGCAGAGATATATCTTAGTACGACAACGTTTACCAGATCCAAGAGAACCAACTCTAGTGCTTGATTTATCGTGATTGGTTATCTGTCGAATGTTCTCTGGTACTAATACTCGCTTTGCATTATTACAGCTTCGATCATGTTCGCGTTCGATAGTGCGAAAACGGTGAAGAAAGTGGTGAAAGCTCTCCCTCAAGTAGGAGTGGGAATTAAATACGGAATCGGGACAGACTCGCCGAGCGTCGCTAATGACACCCCGGCAGATTTTTCAGCAGAGTAATATGACACAGAAGTGGCAACGCCGGGAGATTTCGAATTTTGAGTACCTCATGTTCCTGAACACAATTGCTGGCCGCACCTACAGCGACCTCAACCAATACCCCATCTTTCCATGGGTGCTGACCAACTACGAAAGCGCCGAGCTTGACCTCAGTCTACCGTCCAACTACCGGGACCTGTCGAAGCCGATCGGCGCGTTGAACCCCTCGCGCAAGCAGTTCTTTGAGGAGCGATATGAGACATGGGAACATGACGTCGTTCCGCCGTTCCACTACGGCACCCACTACTCAACCGCGGCATTTACTCTGAACTGGCTGCTTCGTCTCGAGCCATCCGCGACCATGTTCATAGCGTTACAAGACGGCAAATTTGACCATCCCGATCGTCTGTTTTCCTCCGTGGCACAGTCGTGGCGCAACTGTCAGCGTGACACGTCTGACGTCAAGGAGCTGATACCCGAGTTCTTCTATCTGCCGGAGATGTTTCTGAACCAGAATGGTTTTCGACTCGGCACTCGGGAAGATGGTCACGTCGTCGACGACGTTCAGCTACCGCCGTGGGCGAACGGGTCAGCTGAGGAGTTTGTTCGCATCCACCGAATGGCGCTTGAATCGGAGATCGTCAGCTGCCAGTTACACCAGTGGATTGACCTCGTGTTCGGTTACAAGCAGCGCGGACCCGAGGCGGTGCGCAGCGCAAACGTGTTCTACTACCTGACGTACGAGGGAAACGTTGACCTGGAAAGCATCAAGGACCCGGTGATGCGCGAAGCGATTGAAGATCAAATCAAGAACTTTGGCATGACGCCGTCCCAGCTACTGCTCGAGCCACACCCTCCACGCAGCTCGGCAATGCACATTAGCCCGCTCATGTTTTCGCCGGTCGCCGATGAGGTTTGCATGGTCATCAAGTTCCTATCGAACTCGCCCATCGTTCACATCTCGGCGAACACCTATCCTCAATTGCCGGCACCATCGGTCGTGACCGTAGCGGCCAACCACAACTTCGCCGTCAACCGCTGGAATCCGAACTTCAGCACGCCTCTGCACGGCGGCGGTGGAGGGCCCGCGGGCAGCTATCATCACGATGTGTCCTCCCAGAGCGGACCCGGCCAGCAGAACAGCCAAGTTCTCCCACTGTCCATGGATCCTCTGCTCAGTGAGTCACGCCTTCGACCCGTTTTGCGTTGCTCTAGCCAACGGACGCAGGAGCGAGAGAGGAATCATATACTAATAATAATAATAATAATAATAATAATAATAATAATAATAATAATAATAATAATGTGAATTGATGTGAAGTAAAATGATTCTTTAGAGAACAAATTGTACGCTGTTGCTAAATCGATAAGTCGAACAATGTGCCAGCTAGAAAAGAGAAACAACGTTTCAAAGCTGAGCCGAGATTATATCGGCCGAGGAACTCTAATAGCTGTTTTGACGCGGCCCAACTGTGTGGTTTGTGTGTTTTCGATGTTGCCGGTGTTGACTCGGTGTGACAGTGATGAATGTGTCGCCACACAAGCGCCACCTGGGCGATTCCGACTTCTCGCAGCAGCTAAAGGTCCGTCCGTCGTGCTTCGTTACGACGGTCGACTCGCGCTTCATTATCGCTGCCGGATTCTGGGACAAGTCGTTCCGCGTGTTCGCCACGGAGTCCGCCAAGACACTGCAGATCGTCTACGCGCACTTCGGCGTCGTCACCTGCCTGGCCCGCTCTGAATGCAACATAACGTCCGACTGCTATGTCGCATCCGGCTCCGAGGACTGCACTGTTCTACTGTGGCATTGGAACGCGCGAACGCAGTCCATTGCCGGAGATAACGCCAACCCCGGTACGCCGCACAATGTGTAGCTATTTATATAGTTATGTATAATAATAATAATAATATTAATTTAATAATAATAATAATAATAATAATAATAATAATAATAATCATCATCATCATCATCATCATATAGTCTATTATATAGTTGTTGAATCTATCTCGGTCTTTGTGAAGAAGGTTTCAGTTCACTATGGCTGTGAGGACGTACCACATTTTGTAGCAAGTCATTGCGATGTTTTCTTTCTTGTTGTTGTCGTTGTTGTTGTTGCTTGCTGCCGTCCGCGTTCCGCGCAATGGCGGTCGTGGTGGTCTGTTCACTGATGGCGTTGTCCGGCGGTGGTGTTGCGTGTAGACGTTCCCACGCCGCGGGCATCGTTGTCGGGACACGAGAGCGAGGTGACGTGCATTGTGGTGTCGGCCGAGCTCGGTCTCGTCGTGAGCGGGTCGCGCGCAGGCGCCGTGCTCGTGCACACGACGGCCGGCGACCTGCTCCGCTCGATTCAGGGGCCGGAGCACTTCCGCAGTCCGCACCTCGTGTGCTTGTCGCGCGAGGGCACTATGGTCGTCTGCTACGACCTCAGCAACGTGTGCGCGTTCAACATGAATGGCAAACAACTCAGGGCTGTTACACATCATGATGATATTGGGGTTAGTACCGTGTTGTCTCTTCAGATACATATATATATATATATATATATATATTGCAACGATCTCGAGCATCTACTATAAAATGACGATAATAGAGATAAACATTTGGTTTATTATATATATATATATATATAAAGAGACCACCCTTGCGTTTTACAAAGGGTTTATTTAGGTCGTCCAAAATTCTGAATCGAATAGTCCCAAGGCGGACTTTCAAAACTGCTTCCACAGATTAGGAGCGTGAAAAGCTATTGAAAGGGAAACCCTAAAAAGCTGAACGTGATAGCTTAAAAGTGAGGCATCATAGGATCTGATTTTGCGAACTTATTTAATAGGACTATGCTTTCTTTCCCTAGCTAACATTAGATGTCCTCCAGACACAGAACACGCTAGTATTTTCGGTTTTTCTAGAACAACTAGATATCTGGCGATTCCACACTTGGTAAACGCTATGGTTTATATATTATATGGTTTACATATTTGATTATATTTTTTGGTAATTTTACTGTCACTCCTAAGCAATTTATTTTACTTCTTCTCTCTCCTTCCAATGCTCAATTTAGGATGTCTTATACTTCGCCTTAATTATGTAGAAAGCTTTCACGTTATCCTGTATATAGTATACACATACATATAGTCCCACAATAGTCAAGCTGGCTACTAGTGTCGCATATGCATCATACATTTGCAAAACCTTCCTAAAGGTCCCAATTGTAATATACTACGACTCACTACACGTGTATGTACAGCTCAGTGTATCTTAAGTATCGTCACAGAGGCAGAACGTTCATATAGTCAGCACGTTGTGCAGGTCAGGTAAATTGGTCAAGTCGCCAATGTTTTCTCTGGACGGGTTAAGCACACGGTAAGCCGTTTGTAGACGTTAACTTAATGCAAGATAATAGTACATGCTTTGTAGAAAATGCCCAACACGATCGTAGACTGTAACGCATAGACACATGTTAGAATCGCCAGTTTATGAGTTTGTGTTTCATTGCGCATTCTAAATGATTATATCTCTAGAGAGAAGTTGCAATCGAACTTTGACGCTCCCGATGAAATGTACGCGAACGCGTCTTCTACTGGGGCCGCTTTTGCGCGTAATGCCGCCTTGATTTCGATACGTTAGCTTTGTTGTGCTGCTACTTCTCCTATTTGAACTAGATGCCTATGCGGATCTACTGGTTTTTACTGGTATCTGGTTGACGCTTGAACTGTTCTGTTTGCAGTGCTGTGCGCTGAGCCGCGATGGAGAGTATCTGATCACTGGGGGCGACAGCGGTGTCGTCGAAGTTTGGCGCACGTACAATCTCGCGCTGTTGTACGCATTCCCGGCCTGCGAAGGTGCTGTCCGCTCTGTGGCACTCTCGCATGATCAACGCTTTCTCATCACTGGACTATCGAATGGCTCAATCACCGTTTTCTACATTGACTTCAATCGGTGGCACCACGAGTACCAGCAACGTTACTAAACGTTTACTCTCCTTGCCGACGTCGGCCTGACAGCCTGACAGCCTAAAAGACGAGGCGCTATGACATTCTACGCCATTAGGAAGCAGGCGCCTATGCCTGCCCGCCGTGCCACGCTGTCATAGTAACCATAATCATGCGTGTGGTAATAATGAGCGAGCCTCGGCGAACTCAAATACAGAGACACAATTCGAGTGTCAATCCGTCCGTCCACACACGCACACATGCACTTGGTTGGTGGTGTATGCGATCAGCAGCTGGTGGGGTGTCGGTCGAAGACGGGGCAAATTTTGTATCCCTTGCCCCGCCCGATTCGACGGCAGGCGGTCGCCGTCCACCGCATCATAGATATTTGCCGACACCCCAGTAGCGAGCGCACAGCTACGTGCTGCTTTGTTGTTCATGATTTTAATTAACCGATTGCGTACTGCGTACTAATTGTTAGTTAATCGCCATTTCTGCTAGCTTGGCGATCGCACCGGTCGACAGCGGTACGGATACGGGTGTTGGAAAGGACAAGGAAAGGGAAAGTATTTCATATTTGCAGCCTCTACTGGCCGTCCCAATCAACTCTTACTACTACTACTTCTAACTCAATGATTCTACTCGAACTACTAACTAAATGATTTTACTCGAACTATTAACTAAATGATTCTACTCGAACATTACGATTTTAAGCGATTATATATGTCTACGTCGAATAACATAGCTCCTGGAGTTTTCGATGAGCGGCAACGAGGAGAACACACGGGGCGGTGATCTGCGAGGCTAGCGGAAACAGTGTCTGGCTGGTGGGCAAACATCGCAGTTGTGCACATGTTCCGTGACCCGCGTAGGTGTGGAAGATACAGGACGTGCTTGTGTTATCCTGTCAAAGCTGCGCCCATTTTCCACGCTATAGACCCAATACCGATGGCGTGCGATTTCTGCGGCGGCCGCGGTCGTGGTATTATCGGTTAGTTGGCCCGAGCTGGCTTGTGCATCACCGTGCATCTGTTGTACATTGCACATTGCACCTAACTGACCACGTCTTCAAGGTGATCAGACATGGTCGCCAACCCGAGATGGGATCGAAGATGTCCACGACCACCCGTCTATTGCCAGTTAAAGGTTTAGGCAAGAATAGTTTGGCCAGTTCGTCAATATGAAACGGTAGGAAGAACTAGAAGAGCGTAGATGAACAATAACGAAGAAACTAGCGCTAGTGATAGACTGAACGTAGTTAACAGTGTTGCTAACCTAATCACAACCCCACGTATTAAAAGCAACACTTCCGTAGACAGACAGCGAGCCGATGCGATTGCACAGCAAAATTGGATGTACGCAAAATAGCGAATATGTAGACGCCGCCACCGCCGCCACTAATGGTGGCTTCGTGTGCTGTGAGTGAGTGATCCCCGGGGATCGATAACTGGTCTATTATTATTATTATTACTACACTCGTCATTTTTTTCTTTTCTCCTTCTTCAAGCAGCATTACTGTAATTATTATTTAATATTACGAGTACTGCTTGGTCACGCTTGATAAAAATAATAATTGTTCAGCGTGAAGTAAACGAATTATTAATGTTAACACGCTTATGGATGTGATGTGAACACGAGCGATATCGAGCGTAGGGAAACACAACATGTGGCATAACACTGTAGCTTAATTTAGGAAGTTTTGTCTAAGAGTAATGAATGCTAAATGTAGCCCGTGATGCCATCCCACCCGTTCTGGGTCCACTGTGCTGAGCTTATTGATTGTTGATGATGATTTTAAGTTATCAAAAGCTGGCGCATATTGTCGGATTTGGCGTGACCTTTAGAGAGCTACAAATGCAAGTGAAGTAGGGCTATGGAACAGGAAACGTCAACTACCGCCAGTCAGATTGATGCTAATTTAATAAGATTTAGTTGCTGGATTCAGGGGCAACGTCGCTCAACGCGGTGATACTTTGGTGATCGATCGTGAAGAATGTCCAGCCAATTTTACGGTTACCCTTCATAGTACTGTTATAGTAACTGAAACTGCGGGCTATTTTATATACTAGTCAGAGGGGGGGGGGTCTTAATACGAGTCCAATACACACAGTACACAAGAATATATATATATATATAGTTAGTGACACCAACGGTTGGAAAACATTACCCCAGAATATTAAAGCTTCTCTCGTTTTCTTATTGAAACTTGCACGTCAAAGGGCAAATTAGGGTCTCTTGGGCTACATATTATATGAAATTGTCTGTTGCTCTTCTTGCACGTCGCTGCGGGAGCTTGCTTACCACACCAACAACAATCCAAGATAGACAAAAAATAAACACAACGCGGCAACGCCGTCATGCTAATTGCACTGACAATAAACAAAAATAGCAGCGGGAAATACCATTGAACCACGAACACTGAATATCATTACATTAACAACGACAATATCAACAACGACAAGTGAAAAATAACGATGAATCGCTACGGATGTTGCTAATAGCAAAAGAAATAGCACGACGGACGACAGCCAACACCGCATTACCGCATATTGAGTAGCTTGATTAGCAATGAACAGTAATTAACAGTAACTGGCGACGGCAGCACATATAGAAGCATCAACGACTAAAGTCAGACGAGAAAGCTAAATATCAACCGCTGCAATCAAAACAAGTGAAACAAGAATAACATCGACAGCAATAGCAGCAGTAGCAACAACAGTAGCGGCAAACACTGAACACAAGGTGAATTTCACATCTCATAGGTGTCAAAGTCTGCCAACTTCGTGTTATCGATCATACCGAACGAGCGAGATAAAAGAGAATTCAAGCATTCCCAGGTTTGGCATGCCATCTACGTTGTAACGGGCATTAATCGTCGATAAAGTTTGTGACAGGAGGCTCGTGATGTCGTAGGTGGACCATCATCCTTGACGAGATCAGCCGACATGTGAAAGCAACAGACAAATGCATTTGATTTGAGTTGTTATCAAGACTAGACTAGTGACGACAGTGACGATGGGAGAGGTACGATAGACTTGTTACATATTGTTGCCATGATTCCTAATACACCCTTCTACAGTTAACCTAGATTGCCAGTTCTAGAAGTAGTGATTGTAGAATATATATATATATTAGTCAGAGGGAGAATCACAAGGCTTGGCAGTGAGAGTGGTTGCGTGCCTGTGCGGATGTATGTGTAAGTGTATGTGTGCGAGCTTATGTACGTGTCATATATAAATACGCCCACTGTACTAATGAAACGGAACAGGAGGATTCCTGTCGATTGGTCGAATTGTATACAAGACCAAAACGCGTGGACACGCTAAACAGGCTATCGATGACAAGTCGCTGGCTAACCAGTGCTACTAGTGAATGCGGCATGTGTGACTATAAGCGATTCCGCGGCGCACTTTCGGTGGTGGCTGTTAGCAAGTATTGTTAGGAATGTTATTATTTTATAATCACCCATTGTTGTTGTTATGGATATTAGTATGGATCCTGGTGCTGTTTCCAATAGACGTCGACGACGCCGCTAGGCGGTCATTGGAGTTCATCTTGCATCCGTGCACCGAAAGTAGACAAGAGCACGGGGAGGTGGTAGACATTTCCACGGATGTGTGCACCGGATGTGGCCAAAACATCGTGAGCGCGGGAAAAGTGAAAATGCCTAGTGTACATGCCGTATGTCGTACAGTGTGGACACATCTGCACCGCCGACGACGAACTCAAAGGAACGGGTGGTCATAACCACCGCATAGACTCGCTTCATGTCAGGTCTGTCGACGTCTATATCTCGGCACCAGCAGTATCGACGCAGGATGAACATAAGCAAGCAGAAAGAAATCACTGTGCGCACCAAAGCATCGACCGGTAGCCACAGGACCACATCCTCGCGATTGCTCCTAGGGCTGCTGCGTCGGATGGCTGGTATCGCTGTCAGCGACACGAATGGGAATGTACGGAGAACGCTCAATAGGTTGACGCCGCAAGTTAAATTTATACATCAGACATGGTGATGGTGGCGATTACGAGTGCGAAGCGAATGCCATAACGAACCGTAATCCCAGTTGAAAGGGGAAATCAATAAAATCAATGTAGAGCAAACGTAGATATGAAGTAGATCGACAGCCATTCAAGAAAAAGAAGTGTTAGCAGTGACAGCAACAAGTAAAGCCACACACAGCTGCGTATTTGCGTACATCATTCACGTCTGAAAAATCTAGGAGCAAGTAATGCAGAATGAACAAAACAAATGACGAGCCACCCGGATTTGTACTCGTCATGATAATACATAAAATGGCAGTTACAAGCACCTACCACAAACACGGCTAGTACCGGTACTGCTAACATTAATTATTATAATATTACTACGACTACTACTATCACACATTTACTATTACTATTGCTAGCTACGACCACGATTGCTACGCTAACTAACTCAGCAACACTTCCGTCCCGTCGGCCAGGGATCTTGTTTAATCATACGTTTGGGAGCTGACTGTCGTGCACGATTGGGTCGATGATATATATATATATATATATATATAACAAAGGAGGAAATTCAGCCCACTCGTGTTGTGACGGTAACCCTCAGATCGGCGCAGGTGTTATCGGTGTGTTCCCAAAACTGGCAGTGGATATTTATTTCGCCTTCTTCTGTCCAGAACACCTTGGCGCTCGCGCTGATCTCTCTTTACCCTGCCGTTGTTCCGCTCTCCAGCGGTTTTGCTCCGTCCGTTTAGAATCGTGTTCGTCTTATATGAATGTATTTACACATTCCAATGAAACACAATCACGTATGCACACACACACACGGATATACACTCATGAACATATATATATATATATATATATACCGTAGTACTGGTGTCGAGCAGGCGCAAGTGTAACTAAGCCGCTGGATAATGTAATTCACTTTATGCAGGGATTGCTATAATATAGATATGATTATTATTGTTACAATGCAGGATGCTAACTGAGTGTTTAGTTTAAACAAGTAATATGCGCGCAATATAGAAAATGTTACAAATGATGACAGCGACGGGGATGGTGATAATGACGATGATGAAAGTGATTAGATGAATTTCAATAGCGGCGATCGGTGAAGATGGCGACAAAATTCACGTGTCAGCTTGAACGAATCGCGACAGATACGCGAAAGTGCGCAGTGGCCCAGTTAATGTTGTGTGCAGAATACTACGGAGGTGGAAGGTCGGGGGGGGGGGGGGAGGGGTACATACGCAGGGTTGAAGCCATGCTGCCCGATACATGACTCTCGAGCCCCACGAGAGAAGTTGGACAAGGAGGAGTACAATAATTGTGGGTCGAAACATTTAGGCACACCCGCTCTCTCGCCCTCTCAAACTTAATAATGCACCAACAAAGTAGGAGTGGGAAGTGCATATATACACATACATGCACACATAAATATATAAGTACATATGTCATGCTCTCATACATGCAGCAACATCAAAATAACTTAAGGCTCAGCTGACCGTCCAAGCATTTCTTTGCTTACACTAGAAAACATCAGTGAGGGCCGAGAAAACATCAGTGAGGGCCGAAAGCAACTATATGGGAGTACAACATGGAAAAGAAAATCTAGGGCTGTTTCCAAGGCTAGAGCACTGGCAACACCCCCAATTAAGAAGGTGGTGAACAGTTTTTTTTAAGGAACGTTTTTAGGTGCGCTGAAGGGTCATGCCTTGCGAGTCATGTGCATCACGCTGACGATAGACGGGCAAACCTTTTTTTTGTCAGCACATCTGCTAGTGTTCCGCCTATATTACTCCGCCTACTGGCTAACTATATTATCTGATATTTTTATTAGAGACATACGGATTACATTATTATCGGACTTCCCTATATATTCGTCATATAAGACCGCTAGTATGGACGCAAAAGGATTTGTGTGCTTCTTTTTCGTTCGGAACAGAGTAACAGCGAAAGCGGCACAGACAACAGCGGATACTACAGCAACAACAAGCTAGAAATAAATCTCCCCTCATAGGTACATTATACAAATTATGTTCGAATGTCAGTTCGTGAATCGTTGCTGCGTAATGATCAAACTGCGTCACCGAGTTACAATGTTGGTTGTTGATAATACGATGGAAAGCTCTAATTAGCTGGAAGTCGCTTTTGTTACTTTGTTGTGTCGTTACCAAATCCGAATGAAGGAAATCTCTAGTTGCTATTGACCACCGTCGTTCGTCCGTAGTAGCTTGTTGTGCCGTAGGTCATATGTGGCGTAAATCTACCTGACGAACGCTTGAGTCTCATGTTCTAGTCACCACTGAGGTTAATGATTGGCCCTTAAAAGGTGTTGTGCTTCTTTTGAGGGTTGCCTGAAGCTTAAGTCAGCCTGCACCATTTGAGTGTGTCGTAGATTAGGAGAATGCAAACGTCGTTAATGATGTGCCACTTGGTGATGCGACGCGTCTGCTGTCGACGTTTTGGCGTTTTGCTACAGCGATTTTGTATGTTGATGTCGGTCCGTCTTGTTGATTTGTGGTGGAACGATGTTGCCGATGGGGCCTGCGAAATGATGATCGTAAAACAAAAGTGTGAGATCATTGTACGAACGAATCGATAACTCTGCGTTATTGCGCTCCTCGTCACACTCTTGTCGTCATCATCTTCGTCGCCATCACCACCGTTTTAAGCGATATGGCTAGTCAGATTCGTTGACACAGCATACGTGTGTTTCTGTCGTAAACTTTGTTTTGGTTTCCGCGTTGCTTTCCGATCCTGCAGACCAGAACAGTGCACTACGGAGTTATTTAAACGGTAGTGTCTACATGCATTTAACAGATTGTTTTAATTCGTCTTTTAAATCCGCTATATCACCTGAACGGTTTCTCGTAGCTGCAGGCCCGCATGTTTCATGATCGCGTTCTCCTTCCCTCTGCTTTTTCCCGTCTCGACTCCATTCATCGATCAATGTCTCTACGTATCTGTCCTGTAACAAGCAGGCATATTAATAGTGGGGACATTTGCCCTCAGCTGTTTTTTGATCGAACCGTCCCCCCCTAGTTTGCCTGCCGCGTAGAAATGCAGCCTGCGCTCTCTCCAAGGTTCAGGGGTCGTGACCTTATCGAACGTCTCCCGTGAGCCATGTACATTCCAGTGCACCCGTGGGCTCCGCGACAACACTGGTCGGAGTCTTATGGTATTCGGAATACGTCCTAATGCTTTCGGATACTGAGACGCTGTCGAAGGCTATCTTAGCGTCGAGACCTCACGTATTCTTATATGGTGATTATCTGGTGATCCCGCAGATCTCGTGAGCATTTCCCAACAAAGTCAAAGGCGCAGCGTGTCAAATGAGTTGAACAACAGAGGTTGTAGTAGAAGCTATGATGAACATTTTATATGCAAGGCAAGTAGGTCTGTTCGGCCTTTTTGATTGATTGATTAATTAATTTACACTTGATTTTCATAAGACGATTGACCAGCGAGAAGAGCTAAAGCGAGAACCGCTAAGCGAGGTGACATGAGCAGTTGCTGGTACGATGATCTACATAAATACAACAAAAAATATACACGATTTACAACAAGATCACGATAGTTTAGATACATGTGAAAGATGATGACGGAGAGAGTGGGGGAACAATTAAACGTGACATTCCAAGAACGCGGTGGGCTTAGGATAGGCGGAGCGAGGGAAAGGCTACATTCTTGTAGTGAGCTAGAATTATACTTTGTATATCGATACAATTCATACTGAAAACGAGCGGATTTATGAATATGCAGGTGCGCTTTGATTGAGTCGTCATATTGTGATGACACGGGTGGATGAAGTGGATGAGGTGCCCGAACCGGCATTAGCTAAAGTGGGGAGGTAGTTAATATAAACAGCGTAAAACGTCCATGAGGAGGAGATGTATCGAACGACAACCGAACAACACAGTGCGAGCAATCGAGGAAACGAAGCTATGAGGAAACCCGAACAATAATGCGATATTATGGCATGACAACAAAAACAACAACAACAACCAATAAAGGACAAAATGCAGATCAAATAGAAATAGAACTACCTACTGTGTTCTCTTTTTAGTGCATCTTCTATTATGCGTACTTCTTTAGCTGTATTCATGTGACGGGTGATGTATGAAATTAATTATAGATGAATATTAGATATGTAGACAATAGCGCGTTCATAAAACTGGGCATCCTTGTAGAAGTAAATTCGCTTGTCGAGGCAATATTTTGCGCACTTTAAACTTTTCTGAGCGACAAATTTACTCTTCAGCAAAATCTTCGCTGTCATACGTGTATCAGGTTTAGTTTAATTAATAGTCCATTATCCAATCTTTACGAATACGTGTCCAACATTACTGTCGGATCCAGCTCTTTTCTACCCTATTTATTAGTTAACTGGAAACCTGTGCCACCGCTTCTCTTCTTTGCTTATCTCAGAATGCGGCCGGAGTGCCGGTGTCAACTAGCTTAATAGTAATAATCAGGTAGAAGATAGAGGAAGGGCATTATCTTAAACATTATCTTAAAAGTAGATTACTGTAAAATAAGCTATGTTCTCTGAACGTGTTTACTTTAGAGTTGCCACCATCAAACTAAGTACAGTGCGCCCCAAGTGATAGGTTAGGTTTCCTTCTCCTTGTGTTATTTTGTGAGATCCGCATGCGATTCCTGAGTTCTCTAGCAGAGAGCGAAAAGTCTGCCCATCTTAACTGTGACCAGGTTACCGTTTACGACTAGGTCGTAAGTGGTCATTAACTCTAACAAGAAGCATTCCCGCCCGACTTCCTCACTGTCATTTCTTCATTTGCTGTTCGTGACTTGCTGGATTTGCTTAGTAATCTTAGTAAACGTATACCAGCCTTACTTTGTTTCGAACATGCGTCTAAAAAGTTGTGCATAACTTTACATCGATTGCAGATCTTTTGCTGTGTTTTTGACTACTATCATAGTGGGTGTTGGAGAACTTCCTGACTGGCAGGTCGCCGGAAGCGTTCTTTATCTGTTGTCGGTTCTCTTTTCGTCTATGGAGATTGCGCATTTTATTCCATCATTATGCATTCTTGTTTGTTTTTAGCAAATGTCTGTCGCTGTAATTGGACGGGAGGTACTGGCAGTCTCCTTCCTGTCTCTGTCATTGCCTTTTATGTTAGTACGGCCACATACCTAGCTCTATCACGGAGATAGTTTCTCACATAGCCTGATTTTTGCATTGTCTGGCGATGTGCCCGATCTCATTGCGCAGCACATGAAGCACATCAGTGGAACCCGTTCTGTCACCAATACGTGATCGACCCCGTATATAGTACACTCTTTCAATCTCGGCCAGACGATTTCCCACCCTCATAACAGAAGTACACGATTGCTGACAATTGATCACTGATATTCGATCTTTTCTTTATAGGGCTCTCCAAAAATCATATCTAACGTAGGACTAGTCCGTGGCGAGTAATTTCTTCATCTAATTATCTGATAATAAATTGTAGGATAGCAATGTCCGTTAAGCAGCGCGGGCATAGACAGCGTCGGTTGGCGGCAATGCCGAAGCAAGCTAACTATATGGCGCTAAATAGAAGATGCCGCCACCCTACTAGCGAAGGACGCGGGAAGTCACTAAATGCGCGGGCAATCTGTGAGTATATAAGGAGGCATGAGAATAAATGAGTTAGTAGTCGTTGGTGCGAGCCAGGCAGAGGACGTGTGTTGTTTGAGAGAGAGCCAAGCGAACTCGTATCGGTCGTCGTCCGGTCGTTAGGGTGGTGGACACTACATAAATCTACGTTGTCCTGGCTCTGCCGCCTAGCGCATGCCTAGACCTCAGTGTTTTTAGGGCCCGTAACGAGGGGGACGTTTCATCTCTCCCCGCGGTCGGTCTTTTGCTCTTCTCATATCTTCACAAGCCCTCGTATAGTTAGTTAATCATATATTCCTGTAATCCTGCAATTTAATTATTTATAGGGTCTCCCAGGATTGGTCCAACAAACTTCGGGATCTAGTACAACTCGGCGAGTATGACTGGGGACCTCGCAATTGCAGACTCAGAGATTGCCCGCGCATTTAGTGACTTCCCGCGGCTTCGCTAGTAGGGTGGCGCCATGTTTAGCTTGCTTCGGCATTGCCGCCAACCGACGCTGTCTATGTCCGCGCTGCTTAACAAACACTGCTATCCTACATTCTCCCCCCCTTCATAGGCTTGTTTTTAATGTTATCCCGTCTTTACTCAGGAACCTGTAGATGGTTATCCACGGCTGGCTGGATGGTGCGCGTCCAGCCAGCCGTGGACGTCCTTCAGAGCGGTGCGCTGTCGTCTTCATGTACATCATGTGACGCACCCGGCGGCGGCTGGCCTCCGTATACTGACCCAGTCGCCGGGCACGACCGCACAAACCTGGTTCGGACTGCCGTTCTTCTCCCGTCTGCGTGCTCCTTCGGTTCGTCCACTCGCGCTTGCTCATCCTTATGTGCATCCTCCTCCGCCTCCAGGCATTTGCCGTTGGTCCAACGATTTCAGCGTAGCTGCTTCTCCACGCCGATCGCCTCCACATTCTGCCGCGTTGGTTCTGTTCGGCCCCTCGCTTGTTTTGCCGACCACATTTCGGCCTCGTACTCGTTGCTTGTTCATCCGCACGCCTGGCACTCACCCGCTCCGTATTCTCGCCCTGCCTCCAGCCTAGGTCCACTTGGTTCCGCCGGCCCTTGTTCACCAACTCGTATCGTCCACCCTGGCCTCCGTGACGCACCTCTCCACGTCTAACGCGGCCGTCAGGGCCTGTTCGACTGCTCCGTACTCGTGGCTTTTCCATCCGTACACTTGGCTTCCATCCGTACACTTGGCATCCACCCGCTCCGGGTTCTCGCTCTGCCGCCGGTCTTTGTCCGCTTCATTCCGCCGGCCCTTCAGCTTTCCGCTACTCGTCACCTACCCGTACCGTCCGCAATCCACCGTTGTCGTCATCCCGTGAATCGCCTCGCCGTCTTCCTCCGGCTCCGAGTCTGGTGCCGTTCCGTCCAAGGTGTTGTTGGCCGGTCCATGGATGGCAGAACTGTAGGTGGGGGTGGCAGACCTGTGGCATTGTTGCACTGCCTTTTCATTCTTCCGGATCCTGTCGGCTGCGCCAGTTGTAGTGTCCACCACCCCCATGGCTGGCCGGTGTCCGTCACGAGTTCGCCATTCTCTCGCTCAAACAACACACGTCCTCTGCCTGGCTCGCACCAACGACTACTGATTCATTTATTCTCACGCCTCCTTATATACTCAGAGATTGCCCGCGCATTTAGTGACTTCCCGCGGCTTCGCTAGTAGGGTGGCGCCATGTTTAGCTTGCTTCGGCATTGCCGCCAACCGACGCTGTCTATGTCCGCGCTGCTTAACAAACACTGCTATCCTACAATATGTCAGGCTAAAAGGCTTAACACAGCCACTTTTGGTCATTTCGCTCTCACTCCAAAAGAAGGCATTTCCGCCCCTTGTAACATTGGAAAAAAAATTTCGCCAAGTTGTACTAGCCCCAAAGTATGTTGGACGATTAATGGAAGACACTGCATATATATATGCTCTTTGAGCTTTCGCCTTACCCGTTCCTATTTTTACCGTCCTGTTCTTCACCGGCGATCAATGATAGTTTTCTGTAGCTTCTTGTCATTGCCATTCTAGCGGCATCTTTAAGTCACGCTCTGCGCTCTTGTTCGAAGGCGTAAGCATTTGCTCTAGTTCTGGCCCGCCTCGTTTCCTAATTCCTTTTGCTGATACAAGAGCGTCTCCTACTAGTCTAGACTCACCCTTCTTGGTTACGTCCGTTGATAGTCTGGTCACGACTTGCGCTCAAGTCAAAGTTTATCTGACGTCGCCTAGCTCTTGTGCGGATTTATTACCCTAACAACTGTATTGATCACTGACCCATGCTGACATGTTTCTCTATAGTATCATGTTTGCGTGATTTCCGGCAAAATGGGATTTGCATGACATTTCTTTGACAACTTGAGGATATCATCTAGAGCTCTGCGCGCCTTACCAGTGACACTTTGGTCTGAGAAGGTGCGCGTCGAGATCCCAATAAAGGCTTAACTGTTTCCCCCTTGCTCGGCATTTCATCTCCATCGCCCCGTTCCAATAATCTGTTTACCCTCCCTTGCACTTCTCCTTCCGGAACCGTCCTGAAACCTATAGCGGCACTCGGTAGCACCTGTCCTTGCTCCACCCCTTCATTGACGTTAGCATATGCTCCACCACCCTACGGCAGGGCAAACCCTGTAGAGCTTTGCATTCTTCCTGTACCACAGAAGGGGAACGGGGCGCCACCACATGTGTTACGTGGCGGCGCAAGCCCTCCAGACTAATTATGGCCCAAAGCTCCAGACAAATTATGGGCCAAAGCTCAAGACAAATTATGGACAATTTCTGGCATATTTGAGCCCACACTGTGTGCGACCAAATATGCCAAACATTGACCATATTTATGAAAATCTACGAAGTGTGATACGAAAGCTTGTAGTACTGGCGGTTCATATATGGCCTAAAACCGGGTATTATCTGTCGGGTCTAGAGTACCCGGGAGTTTTCGCGGTGCGCGTGATCGCATCTGAGGCTCCTGATTTGAGGAGCTCAGCTTGGCGTCGAGCCTTCGTAGGTCCCGTTGATAGGCCTGGTTTATACAGATGACCAGCGTCCGTTGGGACGCATGGAGCATCTTTTTGTGACGGGCTGTTCACGGAGTCTTATTGGCCCACACAGAGACCGCCTGCATTGCCACCGACGCAAATAGTGGCATTAGTAGTAGTGGTAGGAGGAGGCCTCCCTGTCCCAAACGTAACGCCGGTTTATATATATATATATATATACAGGGGGCCATAGCTCCTTCTCGACGTCAGGAACGCGTTTAACAGTCTGCCGTGGAAAGGAATTTTAGACACCCTAGTGAGAAAAGCGGTCCCTTCATTTCTCGTAAGGACCGTTTCAGGATACTTAGAGGACAGAAAAGTTTTTTAACGGCACAGTGGAGATAGACATGACTGCAGGAGTTCCTCAAGGGTCAATCCTGGGACCCCTGCTCTGGAACATAACATATCACGACGTCCTGAGACAAGATCTCCCACAGGGAATAGAAATGATTGCTTATGCGGATGACTTAGCCATAATTTCTCAAGCAAAAACAGAGGAAGAACTAGAATTAAAAACAAACATGGCTCTCTGGTCCACAAAGAGATGGATGGATAGCGCTGGGCTACAACTTGCCCCGGAAAAGAGCGAGGCCATCGTTCTGACAGGCAGGAAGAGTAGACAGCATGAAACTGATGGTGGCGGGCCAGGAAATCAAGCAGGTAACAGAGGCCAAATATCTTGGCGTCCTACTAGACAAGGGTCTCAGGGGGACAAATCACATTAGAAAGTGTACGGGCAAGGCGGCTAAAGCGGCTAACGCGATAGGTAAGATTCTGCCAAACTTACACGGCCCGCGGGAGTGCCGGCGACGACTACTAATGTCGGTTACCGAGTCCATTGCACTTTTCGCGGCGCCAGTCTGGCTGCAGAACACCTTGAAAACGAGAACGGCAAAAACAGCCCTAAGAAGAACGCAGAGAACAGCGGCGCTTAGGATCCTCCAGGCCTACCGCACGGTTAGCCGAACGCAGCTCTAGTACTGGCTGGCTCCCCACCTTGGGACTTGGTAGTGAATGAAAGGAAAAGTATATGGGAACGAGGGTCTGAATCTAACAAAGAAGCTGAAAGGGAAACGACGATAAGATTGTGGCAAGAAGAATGGAAGTATGAAGAATGAATAACCCGATGAGCCTGCGGGAAGATGCCATTCCCGCAGGCTCATCGGGTTATTCACTTCGCCTGCTCATCCCGTACATAAAGAAGTGGATTGACCGCCCGGCGGGAGAAATGAACTTTTTCCTCACGCAGTGTCTCACTGGCCACGGTGATTTTCAAAGTTATCTATTTCGTATAGGCAAAGCTCCCTCGGTAACCTGCGTGCACTGTGAAGACGGCATCGACGATGACCCCAAGCACACCCTCTTAAAATGCAAGGGTCTAGAGCAGGCAAGGACAACCGCCACAGCGCTGCTACGACTGAGATGGGCCAAAGAAGCAGGAAAACAAGGAGTCGGGATACCAGACCCGCCGAAAAGTAACATGAGAACGTTTGTAGAGTACATATGCAGCACAGCATCGGCATGGAGGCTGGGCGAGGAAATGGCAACTGCGGTGATGAAAAAGAAAGCGGAGCTTAGCAGGTACAGAAGAGAACGGATAGCGCTTACGACATCAACAGATGACGTGGCTTGTAATCAAACGGGTTCGCAGGTGTTGGGACAAGCACGTCGGACTGGTGGGGGAACCCGTGAGTGACCTCGGCCAAATGATCCGGTAGGCGCTCGCCACTTCTCTTAATGGCCGATAGTACTGTTCTCTGGATATCTGGGCCATTAGAGAGTGAAGCTTAAGGGGGGAGGTGTGTTTAGTGGGTAGTGGTCTTGGCGGACCAACATCCAACCGCCAGGGTCGAGCCCCACACTGCTCTCGAGAGCGGAAATACTCCGTACTCGAAGCGTGCGTAAATGCATTCACCCTCCTCCACAAAAAAAAAGGGGGCCATAGCGCCTGCTTTACAGCTTCTCTACGTCTAAGCCTTCTCTCTCCTCACATTTAGTTCACTCTTATTGAGTAAGCATATAATATTACCACTTATACAGTTGTTATTTGAGAGAGGCAGTGCATTGATATTTCTCTTAAATAAGACTACGTCGTGTTATTGGTGCGATATCAGAGGCATCATTCACTAAGAACTTCTAAGAGGGAACCAGACAATCATCATCATCATTTATTTATTGCATCATATGTATGGTATGTATATATATCATTACAATAAAACACCTATATTTATAGATAATAAATAAAATATCATCGAGCTAACTGCGTTAGAAAAATAGTTTCTGATAGGTATCGAGATGGTAGACAGGGTACGGCTGGTTACATAAACGGCACAAACAGCCGACGTCAAGATCGTGGAAGCCTCTTCGATGACAGAGCTGGCGATATGAAGAAGCTTCCGGGAACTGCTTGATCATTCTTCATAAAGTTTTCTCTAAACTGAATAAGATCAGGGTTTCTGGGGGACGGAATCTAGTTACTAGATCTTCCACAAGTGGTTCAGTAGAAATCATAAGGTAAACTAGACGATTTTTTGCATTTCGTGGCAACCCAATGGCTAGCTTGAAAAACGTGGGCTTTACCTTATCTAATTTTTCTAGCTGTGACAGGCTGAGGAGCTCCCATATTACCTGGATGCCGTAGGCCGCTACCGAAGCAACTTTCAGGTCAAAAAGTGCTTTTAATGTGCCCAGAGATAATTGTTGGGACATTTCAATTGTGGACATCTCTACTAGACTTTTTCTAGTTCGTTCGGCGATGTGTTGTTCAAAAGTTGTGCCCTTCATATAAAAGTTAACCCCAAGGCAGCAGAAGGTGTTAACGAACTCTACTGCACTAGTACTGAGTTTCAAGCAAGCGGTCCTTCAGGTCTAAATTTAATGGCTTTCGTTTTCTCGGCGTTAATCTTAAGGCCGTTGTTTTCGCAGTACCCCTTCAGGGTGCGTATGTTTCGCTGCAACTCCAACTTGTCACGACTGCACATGACGATATCGTCAGCATATAGTATGATGCTTACCGTGTCGTGTTCCTTGTGAATGATTGGCGGCAGATCGCTGAAAAGGGTGGAAAAAAGCAGAAGGCTAAGATTATCACCTTGAGCATAACCTGTGGTCTGGATAACGGGCTCATGCTCACAAATCGAATCGTCAAGGATTATCGTTTTTCTTGGAGAATGCTGGCGATTAGGGTTAGAGTCTTGGGATCAACACATGCATTGGTCAGAATTGTGAACCAGACAATCAACACGGATCTCTACCGCCAACAATTCCCCAAATTCCCTAAAAAAGAAAATATTCTATTGATTAATGAGATCCTTGATCAATAAATAAATAAAAAGGTAATGCCGGGCAGTACTAGAAAGCCCAAGGAAAATTCGATGTACCTAAGCAGTCTCAGCTGTGCTGCGGACAGATATTCCCAAATGAGTGTGATGCCATATGAAGCCACCGGTGCGAGCTTTATGTTGAAGAGAATTAGGGCCGTTCTTACGGAGAGCTCCTGAGGAAATGCGATGGATGCCACACCCGCTGCGCTACTGCTGAACTGCCGGGAGATATGGGCTGCGAAGGGCTTGCCGCTATCCCAGGGTAGACAAAATCGGCAACAAGTTCGCGACCGATCATCGTAATCATCTCCCGAGCGAAATTTCATTATTTTAGTTTTGTTAGCGTTGATGATGATATTGTTCTGTGTGCGCTACGTCCAAGTGACTTAGGTCTCCTTAGGTCAACATATACACGGCTATAGATAATAAGGCCATCCGCGTACACCGCGATGTGCAGGCACGAGAAGGAGTCCCGAATGGAGGAGAATAGCTCACTTAAAAGGATTGCCAAGAACAACGTGCTCAAGTTATCTTTCTGTGGGAAGCTTGCGGTTTGCTGGAAGGCGTGGGGCTCGTTTACTCCATCATCCAGTGTCATTGGGTTCGCCCGAAGTACCGACGAAAGCAATCGAAGAACGCGTCATACCACGCCAGCGGCGGCCAGCTTCTCTATTAAGATCTGCCGTAAGAAAATCCTTTCGGGTCTGACTCTCAGCCAAGATTTAACGTCCATGGGACTGCTTTTCGCATTGCTTCATAGACAGACAACCCCCATAAATACAAATGTGCAACGGTCGGGCTCGAACCCACGTACCCATGTGTCTTCTCCGGTCGCGAGGCGCAGACGCATGCCACCACGCCACCGGGCTCGACAAGATTTGCCGTAGTGCTGTACGACCAGAGCATAGAACAGCAAATGCTGAAGGCTGACTGAGATTTTTACTTCCTCAATAGAGCAATTCGCAGCAGCGCATCTGGGCATATACATGATTTGGCTTCTGGGATTTTTCGGCCTTACAGCAAAGGAATGATCAATAAGACTAGCACCCATAAGTTGACCCAAAACTCGTTTGTCATTTTTCTTGAGTGTGTTTCTTAAGGGCAGTAGTACAATATCGTTCGTTTTGAGGTCACATCTTAAGTGGAGTCTCTTTAAAAATTTCCTTTGTACACCTTCGATCATACCTATGTATTTAGACAAATATGAATGCCATATGGATGAACAGTATAGACGTTTGGACAACACAATCGATTTGTACAAACGAAGGTACACTGTAGGCTCTTTGACAATAAAACAGCGAAACAACATACAGTATGGGTGGTGCTTTGACTAGTTCTTTGATATGTGCGGAAAAGGTGAGGTCCGCCGAGATTATAAGACTCCGAGATCCCGCGTCACGTTGGCCAATCAATCGCGGCTCCGATACATGCGCAGGCAAACTTCTCCATATTGCAATGGATATCACGAACTCATTCACCGACTAACCGTTCTGTTCTTTATGCATACTGAATAATTCATTGCGTGACGCACAGCCGTCACTTCCTCGTCTTTTTGAAGTGCAACCCAAGGATCTCCTGAGCGCAGCTCATCTGCCTTGCCTAGACGTTCGGCGTTTAAGAGCCTTAGAAGACGTCTACCATTACCTATTAGAATGCAGCAAAGTCTCGTTTAGTTCGCCTAACCTCTTCGAGTGCCCAAAAACAGGTAATTAGGCAAAACGGGAACCCCAGAAAGTTGCATATCAAAGTGAACGATGGGTTCCAGCGATCGTTTTGGCATTTTATGTGTAGCCGTGCAATATTAGGTCGACGCACAAAGCCGAACTACTGATGGCACGGAGGGTGCTGTGTATATGTATGTGTCAACGAAACTCCGAAAAATCCTGCTTGTCAGGCGCTTGCACGGGCAAAAGGCGGGGCTAAGAGTGTTGCATAGTGCAGTAATGTCCACGGCAGTGATCATAATAGTGGCTCTCGCGTATAGCTGGGCGATAGTGCTAGTCCGATTATGAGTTCAACGAAGTCCGAGTTTATTGGGGTGAGCCTTATGCCAGATCAAAACCAGCCGCATAATGATAGCGAGACAAAGAACGGCCTGTCGCGAGAATTAAAATGGCGGTTGAAGCGACTACTATAATTCGAATGGGGATACTATAATTCGAAGTACTTTCAATTACAATATCACTGCACAGCCAACGTCTAATAGTAGATAATAGCCAAGAACGAATCAAGAATTGAATCTCCACCCAAGAATGACCCAAGACGGCGCGACCGAACATTTTACTTGAGCGCAATGTTTCATGTGTAATCTTATTCAATAATTACTCAGATGGGTTCCCGCCTATTTGGCTATTAGTTACGTTCTCCTTGCAGGACTACGCATACTGGAAACAATACATATATGACTGTGATCAATGTAGCACACTGGCATTATATGTGATAATAAATGTGTTATTTTGTGTTGAAGTCCTATTCACTCGTGGAGGCGTGGCGCATCTTACATCATCGATATACCGGCCAAAACAGTGTTCCTCGTTGTCCCCAAGAAAGCCTGGCTCGGAAATCCCGCTGAACATACAAAAGGTATTAAAACGTGCAAGATGCTTTTGCAACATACCGTCAAATGGGCCGCGGTAGCCGAAAGCCTCAGTAATATCCTACGGTCAGTCGGCTTTAAATGACACTGTTGTGGCTATAACTAATGGTATTTGTTCCAGTCGTGTTGCAGATTCTTACTGGTCGAGCCCGGTGGCGTGGTGCATTCGTCTGCGCCTCGCAACCGGAGAAGACTTATTAGGTGCGCGGGTTCGAACCCCACCGTTGCACATTTGTATTTATGGGGATCCGTCTATGAAGCAATGCGAAAAGCAATCCCGTGGACGTTACATCTTGGCTGAGGGCCCCGAAAACTTTACTTTAGATCCTTACTGGGGAGACGAATAGTGATAAAACGAACGGAAGAGAATTTACCAGGTTGCTGTGTTCAGCGTAGTCATTTGCGGCCGCATGGACATTGAATTGGCTCTTTTTCAAAAACACCTCCCTCATCAGACAGATCTAATTTGCTAGCCCTTGCAAATTGAATCTCAATCCGACATACATCAGGAGTGGTCATGGCTGCTCTTCTTCAAAAACACTTAAAGTCCAGCTAATATATGGTGCACATGCGTTGCCGGCAGCTAGCAGCGTCTAGTGTGGGACTCATAAACACAGTAAACCCTGATTTTTTTCCACCCTAGCCGGGTCAGGCACCAAATTGCATGGCCTTACTTCGGCATTACTCCGTACCCTCGTGTCTGCTTTTGCCTGGAGAACGCGTCAATATACAATAGTAAGGGCCTAGGTGTTCCGTCCTGCAACGCCTTTGCTTGCAGATTCAGAATCTAGTCTAGGCTATTTTTATCGCCGGCGACCCAAAGCCGGTACTCGAGAATCTACGATGAGATGTCGAATTGCAGAACAAGCGAGCGTTAAGCCCAGGAAAATGTGGGATGTCCTTATCCGGCTCATTAACTCCGTCTGACGGCGATTTAGTCAACGCTCCAGGGCTCATTAATAGGAATGCAAGATGGTCGGCGAAAGCGATCTTGATCCATTTGGATCATCCTTGCTGCTTGAGGGGCATATTGAGCTTTAAGAGGCACGATACGCAGCTTTGGATAGACGTTCCGAGGCACTTGCCTGCCCTGCATGCGCGAGGGAATGTGATCTACGAAATAATAACAATAATAATAATAATAATAATAATAACCTGGAGCTGCTCCTAGCCTCTATTTGGCAATTCTGCCAACCCGTCGTAAGCCTATGTAGACTAAGCCTCGCCAGTTCCACTAATCGTCAAAATCCCGTAGTCCAAAAATAAAGGTTGAATAAACACCCACGACAAATACTGCTACTCTCTTCTCGTAGACTACTAGTCCTCGTCTTGAATGAAGACGGCAGTGAGAGAGCGCGGCTTTCAGCAGCGGACCGCTCAAGAACAGGGGGTTGGCTCCAGAGCTGCCCTCTTAGACAGAGACCCTCTTGGACCTCTACTATACGACGCCAGCGGAGGCCAGCGTCCGCGCACGTGTAGGCCAAAAATTGGAGACCCGCACTACCTGCATACGGAAGGCTGGCCACAGCTTCAGACATTCAACCATAGAGAAACCTTCGTGTGTGCCTTACGCTCGAACTAGCTTCTTTAGAGCGGTGAAGCCTAGAAACTAGGACGCAACGACGCCCGTCGACCAGACATCTCGACCCTGAACCCGTTCAAGATGGGTGTGGGATGAAACCGTGAATTACTCCTTGAAACATTTTCTGATCAGTCGTGGTTAGCTCGCCCGACGGTATAACGAAATACACGAAATAATTTTAGTCGCGTACGAAACACTCGGTGAGTTCGTACTGGTAGTTGCAACCAAGAAAAGAAAGGTTGGAGTACATATTTCTTTTATTGAGAATCTCCTCGTTGTCACTCACTGCGGTAACTCGGCAGCTGTATTTGAAACATTGTCTGCTTGGTTCTAGCCTACATTGGTGACTTAGCCATAATGGCTTAAATAGGTGGCTAGATAGGCTGCCCTGTTCAAGAGCCGTAATATTCGGCCCCGTGACTGTCTACTCGCCATGTACTACGCCTACGTTCATAGTTACCTGACCTACGCAGTTGAAATATTTGGAATGACTTAGACGCGTTTTTTGTGTCTGTTACATCGCCTGCAAGAAAGAGCCTTGCGCGTAATATTGGGATATCCACCATGGGAATCCATGCGTTATAAATACGTAGAGATGTCTATTCTGCCATACCCTCTACAAATAGAGATGTCTGTCGTAACTGAGATCAAACGAATCTTAATGGGACTTCATCCTAACCTGCTCAATCTTTCCCATGCGACATCCACCATGAACACAAGGGGATCACACACACAACTTATCGTCTTGTCTGCAGCTTCATGTAACCAATCTCGGTGCCACATATTGGAACAAGCTCCCGCCAGATGTGCGCGCAACCTCTTCTTTGACAATATTCAAACAAATGCTAAGCAATACTATCTAGGTAACTTACTCTAATATAAGCCGAACACGATAATAATCATAATGACAATAAATTAAATTATAAGGAAATATGCAATATAAACACTCCATACTAGCCTTTGATGGCTTTGAGGAGCTGTGAACCTCTGTACAAATGTAAACCACTCATGAGAATAATAAAACCTATCTATCTATCTTAGAAGTTTTTTTTACAGGGACCAGGAACAAAAATGCATATCGCACACCCTTTGGCCTGGGTAGTGTGGGACTCTCACACTAAAAACCTGGTGACTACTCATTTTCATAGTTGTAACTAACCAACCTATTTTTATAGTTGTAACTAAGTCTTATTCCAGTCTTAAATATGTTCACAATATTTATTTACTACCGTTTAGTTGACGTCCCAATTACTCTTAATCCTACGTATTCTACGATTTACTTGAGCTCACATTGTAAGAGAGGCTTTTAAAGAGTAGGGTTAATATACTTTACTGTTTAGGCTATTGTATTAAGAGTTACTGCGCAAAGTGTGTGACGTCTAAGGATACTCACGCCAGATGTTAAATAACGTTTTTGGTATACAAAGCTCACTAAAAAGTGTACGGGACTAGAATTCCTGAATAAGCACAACAAATGGGCATACAACATGTGATAACCAGCTAATTTAGCTTCAAAAACACATACGATTGACTATGTGATTGATTATCACATCGACCATAACTGCCGGCCGTTTATCATTCATATTACTACATTTAGAGTAATGAATTCTTGAAGTATTCACGCAGGTACCCAGCGTGAATAAAATAAAAAAAAATTTCCCTAGTATAGCGATCAACAAGGGGCAAACACAATGTTTGTTTTGGGGAACCGGTGCAGATGGTAATATGTTTATCCTCAAAAATTCTGCTTCACCGATGATGCTCAAGGCAAGACGAGACGCAGACTACCATCGGAGGTGAGACGCAACTACCGTCGGACTTGGAGTAGGTCGCTCAGCTCACATGACAATAATAAAACACTTTTGGTGTACTCTTCGTTAACATAATATAAAAAGTATTAAATTAAATTAGGTATGATACGGTTTTGTTAACCTAGGCGTCGACATGTACGCGAACTACCCAGCGTATCGTGCGGAGCGCCGCCAATTATGGCAAGCACAGCAACAGTACTCGATCTTCTTTACTAATCTATCTATGTAGGGTTAGTTGAAGTCGTGCTCCCATACTAGATATTTGTAGCCTGAAGTCACAGCCTTAATGTTTAATGCCGTTTAACAAACCGCCAGCAGCCACGCACGTTATCCGCCATCTGCGTCCCGTATTATCCCCCATAGTCCCATTCATTTAAGCAAAAGCAAGTAAAATTTTCGGGCTGACCCTCAGCAAAGATGATTTAATGTCCACGGAATTGTTTTTGTCGCATTGCTTCATAGACGGATCCCTATAAATACAAATGTGCAACGGTGTGGCTCGAATCCGCGCACCTTCATGTGTCCTCTCCGATCGCGAGGCGCAGACTTAAGCTGCCACGCCACCGGGCTTGACTTAAGCAGAGGCAGCTGAATACAACCGGTGGTTGCAATGGCCGGCTGCCGTCTCTCTGCGGAGCCGCCCGCTCCGCCGAACAACCATCAGCTGTCAAAGATCATCGTCATCATCATCATCACCATCAGCAACAGCAGAATTTCACCACCTCTTGTTGATGATGATGGTGACCATCATCATCATCATCATCGGGGCGGTAATGATGATGATGATGATGATCCTTACTGTTGATTGTGATCTTTGCCTGTTATTCAGGGGCGGTGGCGGTGGCGGCGGCGGCCGCCGTAGCTTTGAGAGGAGCATTCGCTGTAGGAGCAGCAGGCGCCTGTGCTGTCGCTGACCAACCGGACGGTGGGTGGATGGGCGGGCGGGCGGTCGGTCGGTTGATGGTGCTCTTCATATGATGATGATGATGATGATGTTGTTGTTGTTGTTGTTGCTGGAGATCATCATCATCATCAGCAGCAGCAGCAGCTATTAGATATTGCTCTTCTAAAGGATCTTAACTCGCGGCGGCTGCTACTGATGCCGACGACGCCGCCGCTGCGTCTTCTGCTCCTGCCGCTGCGTCTTCTGCTCCTGCCGCTGCTGTTGTTGTTGTTGTTGTTCCTCCCGCTGTCGCCGCCTGGCGAACAAGTCTGGCGGCGATGTTGGGGCGGCCATATTGTTTTTTTGAGTGAGCTGTGCGCTCGCTCCGAGCCGACCGGACCGGACCCGACCCGACCCGACCGGACGACAAAGACGTCGTCGTTGCTGCTGCCGACGTCTCTGTGGGTGGGGGTCTGTGGTAATAATAGACGATAGATGTCGACGAGGAATAACAACAATACTGCAGTCTGGGTGGGTTGATTGGTTGGTTGGTTTGAGATTGGCTTGTTGGTTGAATAATGAAGCTCACTTCGCTTGATTGCGATGCTTCGCGTCTCTGTCGGAGTGTTTACTTACCGATTTACTACTACGGCTACTACACGTGTGGTCGAGTTGACAGACAGACAAACAGATAGACAACACATAGATAGATATACAGATAGATAGATAGATAGATAGATACTGACTGGCTGACAACACAAGTAGGTGTCAGTGTGTCGTCGTCGTCTTCGTCACCGTCTTTCTCATCATGGTCGAGTTGGTCGTGGTTGTGGTTATTGGTGGTGATGCTACTGATGTCTGGCGCCGCCAGACCTGCCGCGCCTTACAGTGTTGTAATAGTAAATAAATCTAAATGTTAATAGAAGAAGATCAACAACCAGAGAAGATCAAGAAGACGACGAGAATCGAAGAACAAAAAGAAGACGATGATGATGAAAAGTTGAGACGATGACGAGCGACAGTGAACGGTTGGTTGGTTGATTGGTTGGTTAACTGGCTGGCTGGCTCATCACGAAGCTAGCAGAACCAGTGTGTGTGTGTGTAGATGGATGGAGAAGTACTTCGTCTAGGAGAAATTGATCGTGGTCTCTCTCTCTGTCTCTCTATCTCTCTGTCTCTCGTAAGGAAATATAAGCGATAATCAGCGACAACAGTGCCTGTCGGAGAGGCAGAACGAACTACACCTTAAGCACAGCCTCAGCAGAGATCGTGCGCAATGATTGTTATGGATTTTGTTCGTATTGCTGTTGACATGATGCTAATTCGATTCTCTCTGATTAGCTGAGCTGTTGCTAACAAGACAAGAGAGACATAAGCCAGTGTTGGGTGTCGATGGTGTAGCTTCGTACTTCGTGCAAGGCATCAGGCAACACCAAGAACAAGAACAAGTTGACAACGTTGAGGAGGAGAAAGAGGAGCACATAGCAATCATAGTAATCACTGTGTTCGCGTGTGTGGGTCGGTCTATTGGTGGGTGGTGGTTGTTCAATTGATACCATTCTACTCTTACTGTTGTTGTTGTTGCTGTTCTGGATGATGATGCTGTTGTTGTTGTTCTGGATGATGATGTTGTTGTTGTTGTTGTTCTAGTTCTAATTGATGTCGTCGTCGTTGTTGTTTTTGTTTTAGTTCTAGTTGGTATTGTTGTTGTTGCTGCTGCTGCTGTCGTTGTTGTTGTCAGTATAGCCAAGTTGTTGATGGTTGAACTACGTACATCTGTGCTGGTTGGTGGTGGTAATAATGGTGGTGGGTGGGACATCAATAGCGGCTACGTTGACGACGACAACGACAACAACAACAACAGTAGTTGCGACTAGCAAAGGAAAGAATGATTCGCTTACTGACTGACTGACTGATTGTTACTGACTATTACTATTGATTGATTGGTTGATTGGTTGATTAATTGATCTACTGACTCTGCCCGGTGGCCGCCTCTGGTGGTCGTCTTCGGCGGTGGTGGTTGAAGACGATGACGATTCTAGTACGATGTGGCGGCAGAGGTAACGGTAGCGGCTGGCAAAGATGATGAAGGTGCTTCTGCTGCTGATGCGGCTGGTGATGGGCCCGGTGTGAGGCTATTTACTGTTTTTGCCAGTGTGGTGTTGTTCATTCGGTTTCGGCTTGTGTTTTGTCGATGGTGTGTTGTTACTTCAAGCCCCTCCACTGTGTTGGTGGTGCCTGTTCTCCTCCTCCTCCTCATCGTCCTCATCGTCGTTGTCGTCGTGGTAATCATCGACATTGTCGTTGTTGTCGGCAACAACGGAGAACTTGTGGACGTCGTGTTCACCGTTGGCACTACTGAATCACTGGCACGGCCCGGCTCGGCCCGCCGTCACCAGCAAGCAACCTCCATCACCAGCGACCTATGTTGTCAACAAATCACCACCACCAATCAGCTAGAACTAAACTAAACTATCCTCCTTCTCCTCTTCCTGTCTAATGTCGCCGTCGCGGCCCTGCGCCTCCCCCGCCCCCCGCGGAGATTCATCTCCACTAATCGTGCTCCTCGATGCCTTCACGGCTGGCTGTATCTGTCGGTCGGTGTATATCGCTTGGTGTATAGATAGATAGATAGATGTGATGCTCTGTAACTAACTGATGGCCGCTTGCTGCCTGCCTGGTAGGCTAGGCTGGCTGGTGAAACGCAACGAGGCGGCTGGTTGCGTTAACAGACGAGCAAGCGAGCGAGCGAGCATGTGATTGGTAATTAATTGGTGGTGGTGGTGTTGGTGATCGTGATGGAGGTGAGCTCTCGACGTGTGTTTTCTTCTCGCGCTGAGTAAAGAGATCAATGCGCCTGCCCCCCCCCGGGTTTACTTGCTTCTTAATTCATTGATCGATCAAGTTAGTGAGTGAGTGAGAGCGTGATTGCTTGATGGAGGAGCTCTGGATCCATCTATCAACATCATCGTCGTCGTCGTCGTCAACAAGAGCATCATCATCAACTAGATCTTCATCATCACCATTACCATCAACAACAACAACACCAACAACAACATCAACCATCAATTGATTGGTTAACCGGGTTACGGCTGTAGCAGGACTACTCGGTCGTGCGATACAACGGCTGTTCCACGCCATTCACATTACCTTACATATAGGATCGATCTCTCTCCCTCCCCCTCTCTCTATCTCTCTCCCTATATATATATATATATATATATATCTGTCTAGCTAACTAATTATGGGTGGCGGCTTGCTGGCTGGTTAGCTAGCTAACTAGCTACGAACTAGCAAGCAAACTGGCAAACACCGCTATGGCCGCGTGAGAATCGCGCGGTGCTGGCAGCGGCAGGCTAGCAAAGGGTTGGCGGCTGAAACCAACCAACCAACCAATCAACCAACCGGCTCCTCGGTCAGAGAAAACCCGGAGACACACAGCAGCACAATCGAGATTCATATATATATATATATATATATATAAATATAGACGACAGTTTGATGCACCGGTGGTGGTGACGATTCCGACAGACAACCCCATCATACTACCCACTGGTGATTTGCGGCATTGTCACTGTTGTTCTTGCCGTCGTCGTCGACGTAGTTGATGCTGGCGTCGTCGTAGTTGATGTTGTTGTCATCATTACTACCACCACCATCACCACCATCACCACCTTGGTTGGCGTGATCTGCGTATTGAGATTCGGTTTTGAAAAAACGAACTTTTTGAAACTCTACCTCGGTGAAAGTTTCGTCTCGTTCTTCTTCTTCTTCGGCTGCCGCCGGTGCTGCTGCTGTTGTTGTCACTGTGATTCTGTTGTTGTCGTCGTGTTCGACTAGGATGAGCTAGTGCATACTGTTCGAGGCTTTGTTTGACGATACGTCGCGTTTTTGATTCGCGTTCATGCTGGCCGTGGCGGCGGCAGCAGCAGCAACATCAAGAGCAAACAACAACGACAAGAACAGCAACAACAACAAGAACAGCAACAACAACAACAAGAGTAGCAACAGTAACAACAACAATAACCATAACAAGGACGACGACGGTAGTGGCGACGACACAAACAAAAGATTGCTCGGACGGCAAACTGTATTCCAGTTCACTCTAGTCGACGACTGTTTCCTTCATTATTATACCTATCTCAAGTGGTGTCAACTCGCCGTGTGGTAACCTGGTTAGTCTGTCTGTCTGTCTGTCTTTTTTTATTATTTATTTGTTTTATTCTCTCAATCTCTCTCTCTCTCTCTCTCTGTGTCACTCTTTGTTGGGTCGTCGCAAAGCAGCAGGACAACAACAATAACAACAACAACAACAAAACAGCAAGGCCTGCGCAAGAGGTGTGTTTGTTGTTCCTCGAACGACGGAGAAATCAAACAGCAGAGAGACGGTCGAAAAGTAAAGCGACAGTGTACCCAGACCACGCAGGTGTGTGACGGTGGTTATGGTGGTGGTGATTCACAGACACACACAGAAAGAACACTACGAAACACCGGCACGCTGAATGGTGCAGCTGCAAAAGCCGCAGCAACAACAACAACAACAGTCGCAGTGAAACCGAAACAACGGTAACAAGTGTAAGAACAACAACAACATCAGCATCAGCAGCAGCAGCAACAACAACCACAACAACAACGTCAGCGGCATCGCTGCTGCTGCTGTTGCTGCTGCTATTATACGATGGAGGACGAACAGAAGCAGCTGCCTCCGGGTCTAGCCGGTGGCCAGGAAGAATGTCCCCAGAATCGGCCACAATATTCGATACCCGGCATCCTGCACTTTATCCAGCACGAGTGGGGTCGCTTCGAGCTGGAACGCGCCCAGTGGGAGGTTGAACGCACCGAACTCCAGGTAAGTCAAGTCCTCTCTCTATACATACCGGTCTCATCGCAAGAGCTCGTCATGTCGAGATCATATCGTTCAGCCGGGCGTGCAGCGTACGGTAATGCATACGTCAGACAAAGCCCTCGCACCACGCACCGATTGTGCTGATGTGATTGTTGAGTACTTCTCTTGAGTAGCAGTACTCTCTTGAGAGTACTGAGCTTGATCTGTACGTCTCCTCCCTGCTCGCCTCGCTCGCTCGCCCCCCCCCCCCCATCTGACGCCTCACAAAGCAGTGCAAAGTTTCGTTCCTCGCATATATTGGTCATTCTTTTGTTTGTCATAGTGGACGCGTCGCAACCCGTGACGGGGGGTGGCCCCTCACCCGTTTATTGTCGTGGTTGTCACCATCGCCGTGTGTGGTGTTCTAATCAAGTACTCTCTTCACAGCCTTTGCAGAAGCTGTGTTTGTTATCATCTGTGTGTGTTCCAACCAGCTCCAACCGCAGCAAAGACGAATGAGCGAATACTCGTCAGCCGTGCTTGTGACCAGACTAGAACACCCCGATTACGACGACAACGATTACACTCGTTGTTCAATGCACTCAAGTTGGCAACTAAGTGTCTGTTCGGTAACCACCGTCTATCCCTTCGATTCTCCTCTTGCTCCATGTAGCATACTTTCCAAACGCAAAGGAAAACAGTAATGTTCGGTGTCATGAGTTGCGGCATCTCAATCCCAATACGGCACGCATTGCGTAGAAGCCCGAGACTTTGCCTTTGCGCTGTCTGGAGATTGTCGGGAAAAAATGTAATTTGCGTTTGAAGTAGTTCACGTTTGGCTATTATCACTCACTACGCGCGACCAGCCAATCAATAGGGGAAGCGGTAAGATTACTTCTAATCACAAACACTTATCTACGGTCAGCTTCATCCTTACTTGGCGTGCGAACGTCTGCTTCTTTATTCACCGGAAACTTATATTTGCGTTGTGTGTCAGTGTGATCATAGTCAGTGTGATCATTAGCAAAATAAATACGCCTAGTGTTTCCGTTTGTCTTTCGTGATTTTACAGTCGTTAATCGCCGTGCGTGGTCACTGATGTTGACCGAAGCAGTCGATGAGCGCTCACAGAGCCTTCCAGTCTTCCATGACTATTTCCATATTTTCCAATAGCTAGTAGGCAGAGTCGAACGGAGGTGGCCGAATATACATTTATATACAGGAAGAGGGGACGAAATAAAAAGAGGTGGATATATTCGCTTGACTGTCTCTCGTTGGCAACGACGTATGCCGCTGTGATAACTGAAATGCGACTGGATGCTATATATAGATATATGTATATATACACCGAGAACGGATCCTTTTGAGAATCATCTTGTCGAATGAGAGTATACATTTGTGGATGTTGATTAGCGTTCTTATGAGACTAGAGCGATGACTACAAACTACTGGAAGAGCCCATGTTGTAGAAACAGATACTTCGTTACTGAGTTTGCAATGCATGGATTTCATATGACGATATGTATACGAAATGGGTGGCATGAAGGTGGATACCCAGCGTCATAGTGCCAGCAGATATGCACCGCCTTGTGTTGTAGGTGCTTTGCCCCTAACCATCTTTCTTGACTTCTTCCAAGATGACAGTGATTGTGTATAATCAGGAGGACGACAATCAGTCTCCTGTTTCATCCTAAGCAGTAGCAGAATTTTGTATCACTTCGGCATCATGATCTTATCACCCGGCCTAACGCTGCCTGCATGTAGTCCTTTTACTGCTACTGCATCTACTGCTATCATCGTGCATAAATGCAGCTTGCTAGCGGGATCGCCACCACGGTGGAAATGGGGAAAAAAAGCTTTGTAATTATAGGATTATTTGTGAGAAAACAAATTGCCATGGTAACGGGGTAATTAAGCTTACTATTATTTATATGTGCTGCTGCAGATTATAATATTGAAATAAAATATTTATAATATAATCATTAAACGCTATCGTGTGTATATATATATATATATATATATATATATATATATATATATATATATAGGGTTCTGTTGAGGACATGCATACCTATTTGGATAGAAAGTGACAATACTAAGAATAATAATAATAAACATAGTATAAAGCCAAATCAATGTTTTGGTAAATTGCTGGGCATACAATAATTAATAAATAACAAATTGTAAAAATAAACTAGTGAATAAAACTAATATAATAAAAAACAATATATATATATATATATATATATATATATATATATATATATATGTACATATATATATATTTTTTTGTTTGTGCCGTTGGAAGTAGAAAAGATGCAGAGCTTACGCGTTCTGGCAATGAGCACATGCTCTTGCATAATGCACTTGATGTGGTTATATATTATTTGTGTTAAGAGAAGTGAAAACTGAACTTGTGTGGCGCAAAATGTGTGCGCGTGTTTGTTTTGGGAGTAGGTTCTGATCGCCGGTCGTATGTTTGTTGTGTTCTTGTTGCAGACACGTATCGCGTTTCTCCAGGGTGAGCGGAAAGGTCAAGAATGTCTCAAAAATGACCTTGTGCGAAGGATCAAGATGTTGGAGTATGCTCTCCGACAGGAAAGGTTTGTTTTTTGCTGCCTAAGCGAACAACGAAACCTGCCTTATTATATGGGAAATATGCTATTCCGAAATTTCTTTCGTCTTTGTACATTTTACTCTTCATGTCCCATACAGTACATACCTAGCTAGAGACTTTAGTAGATGCTTGAAATCATACTATTCTATCTTATTCCCTTTTTTTTTAACAAGAAATGTAGTATTTGTGTTAATATGGGTGCTTGATATTGTTAGTGGTTAGGTTGACTTCTCGTGCGCTCAGAGTTTAAGCTGTCGAGCATCTTTTCGGGTCATGTTGAGGACATGCATACCTATTTGGATGGAAAGCGACAATACGAATGAATGATAAACATAAGATAAGGCCAAATCAATATTTTGCTTGTAAATTGCTGTGCATACAATAATTAATAAATAACATATAGTAAAATAAACTAGTGAATAAAACTAAAATAATATATATATATATATATATATATATATATATTATTTTTAGAAATGGTAAACATAAGATAAGGCCAAATCAACATTTTGTTATATTGCTGGGCATACAATATTCACTAAGTAAGAATAGTAAATTAAACGAAAATCATAAAAAATATATATAATTCATAAAATAATAAAAAGTAATAGAACTAAAAATAAACTAGTAAATACTATGATAAGCAGATATCTGTTATGTAAGGAATTTTTCTGTTAGCATGTGTAAAAGTTTAAGCACAGGCGGCTTTGACTGCACCATAGGTTAATTGCCGCTATTGTGATGCATTATTTATGTCAAAAACAATTTCAACCAGAAGAGGCAGTGCAACGCAAACTCGGAGTCGACACATCATGAGCTCTACTCTATGCGTCCGTTTGATATCGACTTTGTTAGTTATAGTCTGTAATAATTGCAATCTAGCTGGACTAGAAAGCGGGGAACCTAGTTAAAAATTGGTATTTTTTTTCTTTCAAATATATATTTTAGTGGTATCAATATGAGACGTCGTATCGAATGTGTCGAATCATTTATTTGAGCTGTTTTTAATCTGATTAGATTCCGTTGTTCTTAGTTACTAACACAGACTTAGACGACACGATACAAATATTAATTTCTTCTAATTTCGTACTATCCTACGCCAACACTGGCTCAATGTTAAAACAAAGATTATCTGCCTTATTGTTTGACCGCACTGCATATATATATATGCATATATATATATATATATATATATATATATATGCGTGCGGATAACGTTTCAGAAGGATGTAGCAGGTTTTGCTCTGTAAACGTTGACATGAAACCACTACCTCATGTTACGCTGCTAATGTCTAAGCGTATCTCAAATTAAGCTAGGGCGTATTACGGCTGCTACGAGGGATGATTCTTCATGCTATATTCGTGTTTAGGTTGGACCGCGTGACTGCGGTTTATGGCCCATATATGCGTTCACTGATGCTGTAAGCGGAGAACAGAGGAATGCACGTCTTAGTGCGCGCCCTGCAAATAGACAACGCGAGCGAATGTTTGCTAGGAAACGCTTTTACGGCGTGCTGCTTTTCTTTGCGTTTTTGTTTCGGCCGGCCGTTCTAGCAGTGAAAAGGGCGATACAATTATTGTTCTTTAGATCAAGTCGAAGTGCCCACTAAGTGGAACGAAATCATAATTGCTGATAGTTGTTAGAACTTTAACGAGGACTATATACATGTAATGCATCAGTAACCTCTGTTGGTTACGCTCAGCATTTGGCGCTGAATCTCACACTCACATATATATGTATATATATATAGAGAGAGAGAGAGGGGGGGGGGGAGTTGGAGGGAAGAGAAGAGGGGTGATTGCTATATATGAGCTTTATTTGAGACTCTATTCATCATTTTATCAAGATCTTCACCACCTTGTTGGTCAGTTTATGAACATGGCTATATTTTGTACGCATTATCTTATATACATTTATATAATTCGTAGACTTGTGTGGTGCCTTTACACTTATTTTAATGCAAATTGCTAACACCCTTCAAACAAAGAGTGCTGTATTTGCCAATGTTTGCCGATTTAAATACAATCATGTTCGATCTGATTTGTTTGGTTGGCTCGTATGCTTGCAGAGCTAGGGTTGAGAAGCTTCGACAGGGCGGTACGGCAGCGTCCATCCCAGGGTCTGGTGATCCGCTCGACGAAGAAAAGCCGCCCCAGTTCGAATCGGAAGATGCTGGTGAAATGTTTGGAGGTGGTGCGTCGACAGGCAGTGGGCCGACGCTCACGTGGAAACAGGGCCGTGAACTGCTCCGGCAGTACCTTCAAGAGATTGGCTTTACGGATACGATGCTCGACGTCCGAAGCGCCCGGGTGCAGACATTGCTTGGACTACAGGTGAGGCTAAGGAACTCGATAAAAATAACATAGAGTTTTATCAACCAAGCTTAGCACTAGCCACGTTTGTGTGATAGTGTATATATATATATATATATATATATATATATATATATATATATATATATATATGCATACCAGTGCATATATATATATGCATACCAGTGCACGAACTAATAGCACATATTTTTATCTTTTGGGATCGTGGCTGTGCCCGAGAACCTGATCCTAATCTCTGAGTCAATCTGCAGAATATGATGAATGAACCGTCCTCGTTCGCCTGTACTGTCGAGAAGAGGCATACAACTGTTAGCGGAGAGTTCAGCAGTATGAAGCGGATGAATACTGATTTGTCAGGGTCATGGGCATGTGATTTGGAATACAATGTATTGGGATATGCTCGCTCCTGTCAACGGGTGCCGGAAGTGTTATCAGAGTTCACGGTGAATAGCTTTGCTCTGCAGTGCAATACGTGCGAAATCTTGGTTGACGTTTGTTCGTTTCGTAGGGTATCCGATCTATATAGGAACCCGACTGTAAAGGGATTTGCTTAAACTTTTCCTGAGGCGCCTTGTGTAGTATTTTCTTGTGTAGTAATTACTTGATCAATTGAATTGCAAAAGTCGGGATGACCCCTTCGGGTCTGCCCACAGATGTGACCTTGTTGCGCTGCAAGCGAAAAATAATTTTATGGCTCTTCCTATATATATATATATATATAAGAATCGCAGATGCTGTAAAGTGCTCTTTCCGTCATGGGGCCTCCAAGCTCTAGCGTTTCGAAAGCAGGTGTGAAGTTGTACTAGTGCCCAAGAAATTTAGTAGCCCAAGTTTGAGTACTTACGGCATTTCCTGTTCTCGGCCTCGTCTATTACGCACCCCCCTCTTTTGAAATGCGCAAGGTACTACCATACAAGGGTTTCCCTGTCTTGGAGGGGATTATCGTCATACCGTCTAGCCGTCCCGGGACAAGCCCAGTGGTCCATTGCTAAGAATCTTGCTGACAAGAGGGCTGTACCAATAGTTTCGTGCATTCGATGCATCGTTCCTCCGCATCTACACTGATAGGGGCTGTTATATATATATATATATATATATATATATATATATATATATATATACGAAAAACATTATATTTAAATGGCTGTTATATCAATAACGCGTTGGTGCATTCGTTGATAGCTTGGACTTTTGAAGTTTCGTTATATTGGCGTCGTTTATCTTTGTTCTCCTACAAAAACTGAAGCCAGTTTTCAATACATTCTGCATACTTAGTTGTTAATTATTAAAATTACGCTGAGCATATTCAAGGAGTACTGATTACGGCCACTGCAACAATTACTGCCGGCTAGTTTGGGTCGGCACGATATTTACGAGTATATATATATATATATATATATATATATATATATATATACATTCAGATACACGTGTATACTGAGGTAATTCGCGTATTCCGTGCATCAACGGCTTCTCTGAATAGACTACCGACTTTCCGTTATATGAGAATAAATGCGTTTTGGTTTCATTCGTTCCAAATGTGGCCGCTTGATGATGCTGATTACGGCGATGCAGCGGTGAAGGCGCCCATTACCACTTCCGATGACGACAGACGATGTTTCCAATTTCCGCGAACAACAAGCAACCCTTACATAGCTCATCTATTGCATCTAGTAGCATCGTTGCAGTCTGAGTCATCATCGTATGTACGTCCGGTCATTGCTGTACTCATACATAGACAGCACCCTCCGTCCAGAGAGCTTCTCGTAGGCTTTCGTACGTGCTCGAGCCCCCCGCTGCGCTGTCGCTTACTCCCCGACTTGCGTTCAGCTCGCCAAAAGTAACCAACGTATACCACGAACACACTAAACGCTAAAGGAGAGTGCCCGAGTAACCTGTGGAACAACTGATTACGGGAAGCATACAGCAATGTCTGACATATATATATATATATATATATATATATATATTCAGGCAAGGAATAAACTGCCATATCAAATATAAAAATAATCTAAACGTACCTTTATTTAGAATTACTGGGTAACACAGGAAACAAGTCCTTGGCATCGATCCACTACATCTCCATCACATCGTCCGACCGTATATATATATATATATATATTAGATTGATATACAACGACTATTTTAATTGTTATTCGCAAAACACGAGGACCATCACTATGATTTTGGAGGGCGTATACTATAATATATTATAACGGTCATGTTATCCGAGCACTTGACTATAGTCCAAAGTAAAGCCTTCAGTACAGACCTTTTGGAACCATTTTTGGCGGGTGCGCTCGATCACGGAATTTTCTTCCAAAATGGTAGTAATATTTTTGAATAAGTAAGTGTCAGCAGCTTCGGCATGCTTCCGAAGCTCGTATAGCAAGGCCGTCCGAATGTTTTTTTTCTACGAACATACTTTGTGTAGGCTATTCTGTGGTGAAAGACCAGGGCAATGGCGAGGCGTGGGCATCTGGGTGACGCGTACAAATTTCAATACGTGGGTGCGTACTCATTCTGTGGCAGACAAGATAGTGGCTAGCAGTATCGTACTAAATGCTGAACGTGTCACGTCACGCTGCTGTTGGTCGTCTGCTCGTTGCAGAGTTCGAACTCCAGCGGCGATGGGGGTGCAGCCGCGGCTGGTGTGGGCGCTGCCACGGGCGCAGTCAATGGCGGGGCCACGGCGACAAGCGGTTCGACGAGCGGCCCGATGGACACGCAACGGCGTGCGGCGGCTAGTGCCAGGAAGGATGTCAAGGTGGACATGCTACGCGACGCTGAAGCGTCGGTGCTCGCCACTTTCGACTTCCTGGCGGCCGAGGGCACACCCGGCTCCGACGGCGCCGACGATGAGGATGAGGACGATGTCGTCATGGGAACGCCCAGTGTCGACGAGATGCGTCCACCTTGCACGCAGGACCCTGAAGGTAGGTACGAGCGCCGTTTGCGCTACGTCACGTCATGTCATGTCGTGCCACTCCGTTCCCACTGGCCTGTGGAGTTACTAAATTACGCGTAGCTTCTCGCTAGAGCCGCATTCCTGCTGATGTTCATATTTATACATGTGTGTGTGGATATTTAGGCCACATTTGGGGGGGTTCTAAAACTTGTTAGGATTTTTCAGTGAAATGGTCGGGAGATGGAAAGGCCTTGTTTGAATGTGGGAGTGAAATTATTAACTGTTGTTTTACCGATGTCACTGGTCGGACATAGCTTTAGAAAATGTGCAAATGCGGGTAGAATTGAACAAGTTATATAAAGATACCACCTTGTTCTGAGGAAAGTCGCGTTTAACGTTAAAATAATAATGAGGCATAACGCAGTCAATGAGTCACTCATTTCAAAGTCGGACCCGTCGCGTCTCTTTGTTCTCTTTAAAGCGGCTGGAATTTTTACTGGTAGCCAGCAAGATCATGTATAGCGTCTTACGTTACCTCTAAAACTGTATCCGATCCGATGTTGAATCTGTTCTGCAGGAACACTCGGCCTGGGCGAACTCGCGGGGCTGACAGTCAATAACGAATTTGAACCACAGTCCAAGGACCTGTTGAAGAAGTGGAACGCGAAGTACACGCTACGCAGTCACTTCGATGGCGTACGGACGTTGGCATTCCACCCAATCGAACCCGTCCTACTGACGGGCTCTGAGGATCATACGCTCAAGCTTTGGAACTTGCAGAAGACCGTGCCCGCCAAGAAAACGGCGGCACTGGACGTGGAGCCACTGTACACGTTCCGGGGACATACGGGACCTGTGCTCTCGCTCGTCATGGGGCCTTCAGGCGAACGCTGCTACTCGGGTTCACTCGACTCGACCATCTGCGTCTGGAACCTGCCCAACTGTAATGTCGACCCATACGATGCGTACGATCCAAGCGTGCTCGCGCACACACTAACTGGCCACAGCGACGCAATATGGGGTCTGGCCGTGCAAGGCGCGACAGCGAGTGCTGGTAGCAGCGGCAGTAAACACGCCCAGCTGTTGTCGTGCTCCGCCGATGGAACGGTGCGGCTTTGGAACATAGGTGACATACCGACTGCGCTGGAAGTGTTCAGGTTCGACGCGAACGTGCCGACATCGGTCGATTTCGTGCGCTCGGGAGCCGGCCATCAGGCTGTAGTGGGATACACGAACGGCGACCTTATTGCGCTCGACCTCGAGACGGGCAAGTCCGTCACCCGGTTTGAGATGTCGGGATCAAGCCAAATCAACCGGGTGGTGTCCCATCCGACGCTAGGCATTACGGTGACGGGTCACGAGGACCGTTGTATCCGATTCTTTGATGATGCGACTGGCAAGCTCATTCACTCGATGGTGGCGCATCTCGACGCAGTGACGTCGATTTCGATCGATCCCAACGGGCTTTATCTGTTGTCAGCCAGCCACGACTGTTCGATCCGTCTGTGGCATCTCGACAACAAGACGTGCGTTCAGGAAGTGACAAGTCATCGTAAGAAGTTCGACGAAGCCGTTAACGATGTGGCTTTCCACCCAAGCAAGGCGTATATTGCGTCAGCTGGCGCTGACTCGATCGCCAAGGTGTTTGTCTAAAGAGGTGAGAGAGCCGCGTGCAGGCTGCGACATTCATTTCGCACTTTGTTCGGCTACGAGTGGCAACCGACAGACAAAGAAAGCGATTGTTCATCGAAGAGAGGTGGGATACAAACGTAGTCAGTCAGATCGGGCAGGCGAAGGAGAGTGCAAAAAAGAGTAATGCTTTTCTATCCCGCAAGCCGGCAATTAGGTCCGCCGCTTTTTTGTCGAATCGTCGGGTGAACACCGGTCTTCATCACGCAAGATACCAACTGTTCGGCCGTTGAGTCAAACAGCGCGACTTGGGACCAGGTCTGGTCACCGCTTCGAACATCGACAGCAATCGGCCAAGCCGATGCTATAGGGTGCCGTTCGTCACCGTAGAAATATAGCAATGGCTAAACCATAACAACGGTGGGGGTAGAGTTGTACAGGCCGAATGTCTGCCTGGCAATGAATTTCCTCCTTCTCGAAAACACGACTCGCTCTCGTAGTTCGTCGCATTCAAAGTGCGACACGGCAAGGAACATAATTGCATGACAGCCATGACGTGTCCCTGTCGTTCCATGCCTCACTTGTTTCCAGCCTAGATGACACTAACCTCCCAATCACCAAATTATACCACGCGTCGGGAGGATAATGGCGATAACAGAGGAATTATAGCATATATATATATATATATATATATATATATATATATATATATATATATATATATATATATATATAACGGAATAGCGATAGATAAGCTCAGCCGCGGCCGTTTGTGGTAGTCAGAGTTAAGTAATCATAATGATGCGAATAGAGAAAAAAAACGTGCGCAAACAAGAAGCGATGCCGTCGAAGGTGTTGTATGTAAAATAGCTTAGTTGTCGTAAATCTGCTAGCCACAGTTTAGATAGACATAACAGCAGCAGCAGTAGTAGGAAGAGCTCCCAAAATGTTGTGTGTTGATAGGGTGGAAGGGTGATATCTAGATCATAATGCGGGGCAACGAAGAAATGCCGACAGTGAATCGGTCAGAAGTGGGAAGCCGCAGATGAGTTTCAGTGGTGCAACGCATGTGAATTGCAAATTATAACAACAAAAACAACAATAACAAGCCGACAACAATATAATGATGACTATAATGATAATTATATAAATAATATTAATAAAATTATGTGTCGAAACAGCTGTATCAATAGCGACAACAGCACTGGCTGACAACCGTTCAAACAACAGACAGAGCATTATTACTATCATTATATATATATATATATATATATATATATATATATATATAGCCGAAAGCAGCTTTTTAACTACGCTGACATTGAGGTCATAGGAAAGGATATGTCGTTAAGACTTTGGTGTCTGTGTGTGTGAGGCGTGCCCCACGAAGACGACGACGGTCTAGGATTGAAGGTCAGTCAGTACGTGTTTACATTCATTGCCGATGCGGGCTCGCTGGTGCGTCGCTGGCACAACGACCGTTTGATGGGAACAATGTGTGAAGTCAGGCGCGAACGTCGGTGGCGGGCAGTGCCCCACTGCGATGCTGTCCTTCGTATATAGATTCATTCATATATATATATATATATATATATATATATATATATATATATATATATATAGATTCATATATATATATATATATATATATATGAGAGCAGAAAACAGTACCTGTTGAAACGCCGCGACTTGCTGAAGCGTTCCATGCGGCTCTCTATAGGGTTAGGTGGAAACGAGGAATATTTGACGAAGCGAGGAAAACGAAACCAAGTTGGTTGGGAGCTATATTTAGGCCAATGTCTCAAAGGAAACCGAACACGTTAGTCAAGTGGAGGACAATTAATCGGTGATTGTTGGGAATTCTCGCGAATAAACAAACGTCTTGTTTGTCTATACCGATTCATTGCCACTTGTTACCGTACGGACAGTCTGACCGTTGCTATCCATCCGATGATTGATCCGAGGGTGCGAATCTCTACGCTGTCAGGACCCGGCGTGAGCTCGTCCTAGGTGCGTATGACTCTTCGGTACACGCACATCTTTGGGGCGGGGGGGGGGGGGGGGACAAAAACGCAGCTGCGGTCGGCGACGTAGAACAGGACTCAACGAAGGCAAAAATCACAGTCGCATGAGAAATAGCACTATAAGCACTGGCGGCAGTAACAATAGCAACAGCAACAACAACAGCAGCAACAACAACAAACATCAATACCACGAACAAGGTAAAACATATTGCTTAGCGTCAACTGAAGAGTGGTAAATAGTTTGTCCCTATTAAGGCGTTCCTCAGTTGCCTCCTCCGAGACTGAAGATAGATTTGTAAACTTCCCTCTCGACTAATTTTTCGATAGCTTTGATTGTGGGAGAGTGGGATCCTATAGCCGTCCAGGTTTACGTCGGCATATTGTTACTGTTGGTGTTTTCGCTGCTGCTGCTGCTGCTACGGAGCTATACAAAGCTAGCCGGACACTGGTTGAGGTCGGGTGCTGTAGGGCCACCAGCGGGTCACGTGTCGAATTTGTTGTCTCCCGCGGAGACATAATAGCGTACTTAACTAAGACTTGACAAGAGAATGCGGTAGTCGAAAGTCATGCTGGATCCTGATGACTCGGCTCCAAAAGCCGGGCATAGTGGTGAGCCATCGAATATAATAAGACTTAGTGTTTGACTCGCAACCGTGGCGGGCGGAGTAATGATGGTTGTTTATAGCATAACATGACTTGTAATTATGATTGCAACCGCGATAACAATAACCAACAACAAACAAAAAGAAACGCAACAGCGACAAAAATAACAATCACAAAAGTAGCAACAGCCGTGGTAATCATCTCATTAGTAGATATCATTATGTCACCTTCGTAGGACTGAGAGAGTCGAGTTTTTAGGTTTAGGTTTTTACACAATTCACGGTCTGTCCCTATGTGTGTGCGTCTGTATAATGTGCAGTGTGTGTAATAATAAGCGAGGAAGCAAACAAATGCTTTTTGGCACAGTCGGCGTGCGTGATGAAGTGAATTAGAGGTAGCGCTTTATATATATATATACGATAACACGTATGCAGCGATCGTATAGTAGTAGTGGTGTTAGCAGGTACTAGTAATAAAACGAGTGATTGCTGTCATTACTCGTCGTCATGGCCGCATACCAGCCCTGTAGTGTTCAGGGCGTCCACTCTATTGTTGTAGCTTATTCGTTCCCCCCTCGTTTCCACGGGCAGCCCCCCGTCCTTTGAACAGGCCATACGCATGTATTGGCCCGTTCCAACAGCCAGTGCTGTCGTTTTCGTACGTGGCACACATGATGACTCCGGTTCTCCGCCATCTGTACTTCTCCGCGTGTCGGTAGAGGCAACCGCTGTAGTGACGGTGTGGTCTAATGATCGTCTGATCCCGTCCTAGGTGGCAGTCATATATTGGCACCAGTCATTTTGTGGACACTCAGTTTACCGCATGCAACTTACTTCGGTCAAGCAGTATCCGTATAACTTATCAAGTTTGCAAGAGCGTCCTTGTTTTATATCACACGTTGTAAGCCATCAAATACGGCAGCTATCATGTGTAGAAAATCTGGTTTGGATTTAACATTCATTCGTTATACGTGTTTGAAAGAAATAATAATAACATTGACGCCGATAAGGCCGATATTCCGTATAAGATCATTTGTACAGTAGTGGAGACATAAGCCGAACGATGAAATTTAGATGCGATTTTCCACGTTTGTGATTTATTGGCCTATTTTCCCGAACAGCTGAGTGACGCCTTGAAAACGACGCGCTCCCGTATTGCGAACGATGTACACGGATAGCATGATGTAGCAATTGAAGAATAATGAGGACTGGCGGTCGTGCACAGCTGATGTCTGTACTCTAAACTGTCGGTCGGTTGTGTCTTTGGCATTGAAGCGCACAACAAAAACGACAAGATTGCTGCACCTCCCCGTTCCCCCCCCCCCCCACAACATTTGCTGCCGCCACGCTAGCAGTATCTTGTTTACAGTTTAGTGCTGTTGTTGTTTCTTTATAATTGTTTCACGTCATGGGTAGCAGCTGGGAAGTGTGAATGTGTGCCCATTATACCATTGATATTATTTTTTTTGATTACATCAGTTTCTCCATGCAGCGTGCGTGCGCGCTACCGGCGTCTGTCCGTGGCGGTTGAGACCAATCGATAAAACTGGGCGCGTCAACACTAGGCTCTTTTGCTGATTAAAGTAAGTTGTTATTGGTTAATTTAGTTCAGTTAGCACCGAATGTTGCACACTGGATCACACAACTTACAGTGCAGAGTTGAATGAAGTAAACCCTTTAACCATTATACGTACAGTGGACGACATACTCGTAGTACATACGGGCGCCAATGGCTTTCCCGAGCGGCCCCTAAGGGACGCTACGCCATACTTGGAAGCAGTGGAGTGGATAGATACAACGCACCACAATACGCACGAGAAAAAGGAGACTGATGCTGCCGATCCACTGTGTGTATGTGTGCGTGTGTGTATGTTTGTGCATTCGATCATTAGTCGTTTTCGTAAGTTAGCCTTCTTCGTCCGTTACCGAGCATCACCGAGACAGACCCCAGTTGACTGACGACCACATCACCGGGGGCCCAAAACGCAAAACGTTCATTGTTGAAAGTTTTGCATTTTGGGCGACTGCTTACAAGCGTTGTCGACTGCTTACAAGGAAGACAGGCGCTGCGTTCTAAGGCGTCGTCGAGTCTCTCTTCTTGTTTTCGTTTGTTTTCGGCACGTAGGCGAACAGGCAGTAATTAGTAGCTTTATTTTTAGTGCATGCACCCCGACCTTCTTCTATTCGTCCTGCTACACGATTGTGATAATCTGTACTCATCCGGCCGGCACGACGCGCTGCTCGCGGTCAGTCGTCGTCATCAGCCACAGGATCAGCCACGGTTGCGAGCGGCGCGCAATTGGCGACTGTTCATACACTTAACGAAGAACGAACTAGCCAACTAATAAATGCGTAATAAATGACGATATGCCAGCGACGTCACCACAACCCCAATAGCGACGATAACAGCAATATCAACCGCCATGGCCATGACCACACCCCAACTACAAAACGATGACAATAACACAAATTCTAGCAGCAGCAGTAAGTTACTGCGCATCAATAGAGAATGTTCGAATGATAATGCTCTGCTGACAGTTAAGGTATGAATATATCTCTAATAAGTATAAAGTGTAACGAATACAAAACGACAAAAATTACCTGCTGTGCACCACATCAAGTCACTAAAAACGAAAGAGAGTAATAAACTAATAAGAATACCCATGCAAACGGACTGTTTGTATTAAGAAAGATAGTACATATATATATATATATATATATATATATATATATTATTTATTTTGAATATAAAAAGTATATAATTATCTACGTGTATAGAATTACTCGTTGAGGAGCTAACCAGACCGTCGTTTTGATATGCTATGCAACCATGTGAACGGATAAGTTTCCGGGGCACTTGACACAACTACAAATTTAAAAATCTCTCTGCAATAAGACAATTTAAAAATATACAGCTGATGACGAGTTTACTGTCGGGCAAATAATTCGGGTATAAGCAAATGCAAAAATAGATCGGCGGTGTCGCTGACGTCTCTAGCTAATTCTAACTTAAGTTGGTCAAGTGTACATATATCGATGCTTCTTTAAAGTTCGATATGAATTAGGCCGTCAACATATTGGTATGAATAAAAAAGCCCGACACAGGGACGGCCATCTATCGGATAGTAAAAAAACACAATGCAAATCCTAAAGAATAAACCTAAAAAATCGACTGTTCCACGTAAGCGACAGGGACAAATTTACAAAGCAACTCAAACTAGGTTGGCTAATAACGAAATGTGTAGGTCAAAGCATAAACTGGTCTAGTATACAGCTACTCTCTCTCTCTCCATCACTTTCCATTTGCAGTTCAAAAAATCTGAAACATATCCGCGGAAAGAAAGTACTGGTCGAAAGAAGAAACAACAACGGCTAGGCAGACAGGACCTTTGCATCAGGACGCACCTGCAGGAAACTAAATAGCTAGACTACTAAACGAACAACGATTTTGAGCGGCGATTCCAAGCGCCTAGTGAGCTCTCTACGCTTCCCGCATTGAGGAGCAGCACCGAGAGCGTATTCCAGGGACAGCGCTGAAAAACTTCATTGTGGACTTCTGTCACAGGCACAGTTATGGGCACAAGTGACTGCGGCTACGTACATCGAATAGAATACGTTGCGTTGACTGCGTGCAATGTTGAAATGTTGTTTTCTTCCAGAGAATCTTATTTATCTCATCATCGAGCCCGGTGGTGGCATGGTGCATTCGCGTGCGCTTCGCGACCGGAGAAGACACAAAAGTGTACGGGGGCGAGCCCACCGGCGCAAATTTGTATTTATGGGGCCTGTGTTACGAAGCAATGCAAAACATGTAGTCTCGTGGACGCTAAATGTTGGCTGAGAGATGTTGGCTTATTTAGGAGCTAGTACCCAAAAGGGTCGCAAGGGCTAGTCGAGCCAAAATGAAAGGGGTTGAAAGTTGGTACCTCAAAGAGTACATAAAAAATATTCACTCAAAGCCCCATAATGTGGTAGATTGTGCCACGTCCTTACGTACGCTCATAACAGATATGACAATGATGTAATTGAAAACCAAAGCTCGCAACGTGCATAAGAATAGTGTACTTCAAGACCTCTCTAAGATGGAAGTAATTACGAAACGTCGTTTATTTTGTTAGGCGTGCAAACATAAGCAACTGTGTCGTCTTACGTTTTTCCCATTCTCAGCAATAGCCTTGCTGAGCGCCGTTTGAGTTTAAGTAATCGCTTATAATATTTCAGTATTTGCCCATAGGCTATGCCAAATACTGGGATCACATTTTCTACCATCTCAAACTCCTATGTAAAGCGCTGGTTCAGCAGATTTGCACGAGTACTTACTTGTACACTACTAAGAGTGATCACTTGGCACTTCTCCATGGCACACAGTTGCGAATGCAGTACTCGTCGAACAACCAACGGGAGCACTCTAAACCAAGATACAAGCGCATCAAAAAGACCTGATGCATATTTATTATAGAATAATTATTTAAATTCCCATAGTGTGTTTATTTCCATCAAAATAGCTCCCATGCGCACCAATGTTCTCGTGTTACCTTCTTGCCTACTCTTCGAAACATTTTTAAATGCGCCGAACTGAGCTGCTCCTGCAAATTCTTCTTTATCTCCTCTTTAGTCTCAAATTTTTCATCAAGTAATTCGAATTCAGTAACCACGTGTGCGCCGGTGCGTTGTCGTGATGGAGGATCCTGGGGTTGTTTGCCCAGAGTTCAAGTGTATTGCGTCGGACGTTCTCGTGCAACCTTCTTTAAATCTCGCGACAGTATTCCCTATTGACGACCAGGAAGGTTTTACCAGGTAGCAAACACGTGGAAGATAATTCCCTTTAAAAAGAAGAACAATCAAAATACTTTTATTGTTGGATCTGCTTTGCGTGAATGTCTTCAATCGACTCTCTCCTTAAAGGCACTACTCGAAGGTTTGGACTTAAGTCTCGATGTCGTAACTAAAAAACATGACTCGTCTCCAGTAATTACTTCCTGAAGTAATCCAAGGTCTTCGGCTGCCGCCTAAAGGCTCACTTTGAACATTTCCGATGGACGTGCATTTGCTGAAAATTCAACCAAACTTTGCTAAAATTTGAAACAAACTTTGCTACCAGACTTCTAACGCATAAAATATCTGCCAAGGCGATTACAACTTAAGTATATCTCCAATTCCACAGCTATCCCTTTAAAAGTTGGGCGATTGTTGAGTACGACATTACGAACTTTGTCAAATTATTTAGTTATTACACAGATTTTGATGCAAATGCGTTGCTCCTCCATTTTTGACCTCTTAAAAATCTCTTAATCTTTTTTTCTTCACTTGAACAAAACTCAATGAATAAGCGCTGTCATCGATGGGGGTTGGTTTTTGGCTTGTGTGTAGCTTATGAATGGTACTTCTGAAGTACTAAAACTTGCCGATCCGGCATAACTCAAAGTACTGAAACCCTCGTGTACCGCAGGATGCACGAAAAATTCTGAATCTAGTAGTTTTAACATTTTTGTTTGTCAACAACAGCTTATTTAATAGCTGGGTGTTTTTTTTTTAAATCTTAAGCGTAGTTTAGAAGTGTATTCAAAAGCCTGCATTGTACAAGACGCCCTTTTAATTGTTAGACATTTCATCGTACATACTAGGCTTAGAGCAAAAACATTTATCACTTTTTTGACAATTCAGGACTAATCGTGAAGTGTTGCACATCATTCAGGTTTTATTCTGACGCTTCAGTATATATCATTTGGTCTTTGCAACAAACGGGAATATCTAATAATATGCTTTGTATGGTGTTCAAAAAAGATAATAGAAAAACAGAATGCATTAGAAAAAGAAGAACGCTTACATATAATTATAAGCAGCATGCAGATGAGTTTAAAAATAACAGCCTCAAACCTTAAGAGTAGTAGGAATCAACCTAATTTGTAACATAGATAAATGAATTAAGTCCATTCAAATTAACGACAAAAGGCAAACATAAATACTTTGGGGAATGATCTAATGATTTACAGATCCACCCCAAGCAGTGGCAGATTCTGTTTTTTTTCATAAAGGACGGCAGTGGTGGGAAGCAGAGTTGGTACATATATCTGGTATAACAGTACTACTCACGAAAGTTGACTACGGTCTCCATTGAGCGTTACGTTACAAAGGTTATATACCTCTCCGTAATGGAGCTGTCCTAGACTGAAGTAGCGAAGTAACGTAGAGTGCTTGGTTTTATTTTGCCTGTATGCGTTGTCTATCTGGATAGTGCTGAGTTCGTGTGAGACGCACGTTGGCCGTAGCTTCTAACGACGTTTGAGTTGCTGAGGTTGGTCGAATCGAGCAACAAGCGCCTGTACTCTGGCGAGGTCTTCGTCGCGGACTGAGGGACCGTCCGTTCCGAAGTTATCGTTGAGGTAATAGAAGTCGACCGAACTCTCGCAAGGAATTGAGTCTTCGGGGTAGGCGCACGACAACGACAGTTGGTCGAAGATGGTCTGGTTGCCGCAGAAGAACGAATAATGTTGTACTTGAACCGGTTCTGCTTCTGTCGGTCGGCAAGCGGCGTTTTGGCGGCGACAATAAACCACAAGAGAAAATGTTAACGGTGAGACGCGTTCGCAGTGTTCATTGCTGGTTAGAAGAATGCCTGCTGAACTAATGCGGCCGAGCGAAGCGGTTTCGCCTTTGTTGGCATTAAGCGCCGTTAACAGTATAAACGAATACAATACGTAGCAAAGCGACCAGACATGGAAGCTGGCAGGCTGGTACGAGGCCATATGCATCGGTGATATCGATATCTTAGAGGGCTTAGAGAGCATCACAAGAGACAACGTTGTCGAAAAACGTTTCTGCATTTGTTAGGACAAAGGGAATAGTAACTAAAACTTGTCTACGATGCAAGACAAAACAAAAAAGTATACAGTTCATATTGTACTGTTGTTTGTGGCGACAACGGCGCTGGCCATCTCTCACGTACCATTGTCTCTTGGTAGCGGGTGGCACACGTGGAAGATTTGACATGCGTTTTCGACATCGGCGTAATAGCCGTACCTGAAAACCAAATCAACAAAGAAACGCAAGGGCCATACGAAGCATGGCAACGATGAAAAGGACACGAGAGACAACAACTTTTAGTTAACGCATAACATGCATAACATAACTGAACGTGCTGTTGTCAACTCCAAATAGACATATGCGCAAAATGCGCACGACGAAGGTCAGGGTGTGCAGGTGTTCTCGAAAGTAACGAAGCAGAGACTCTGTACGTTCATAGTACCCATTCAAAGACCAACGATGAGGGCATCGTTTGCAGGAATAGAGACAACCCGTGCTTAACTTTTAGTGTTTCGCCATTAGTGCGGCACCGTATATATATATATATATATACATATATAATGTTCCTCATTAATATTTCATTGCTTTGATTACTGCAAGGTAGTATACGGCATAGAAAATTTTAAGAGAAGGTAAATATTTTCGTACCTGTCAGGGCACTGGAAGTTGGTGGAGTACGGGCCAACAATGAGATCAGCGCCATCTGGCAGGGTGTAGATCGCTGGAGCCTGTCGTCGCAGTCGCTGGCTATTAACGTGCCGCGAAACGAGACCGCCGTACAGGCCAAAGACAACTGAAATGTACCGGAGCAACACACATGAACCAATATAGACACAATCTTTCTTAAGATTTGCAAAACGTTTTTGTTAACATAAGTCGTTAGAAGAAAATACGCACATGGAGAAACATAATAGACTATTGAGAGTAGGGTCGCAGGCTCAACTCAGTAAGTTTAATGCTCTTCGATCGTCCGTTAATCGACAGATTGGGTAAACTAACTGTACCATGTTCGAAACTCAGTATGCGACGCTTAGGTGACTCTGGCAACTTACCGATGATAGCGAGCGACGATTTCATATTGGCAAACGGAATGGAGGCTGTTCGATGTTCTGCGTATGCTGCAGACGGACTTATATACGTATAGTATCTGATGTGCGCCTAGCGTTTCTGGGTGGACAGACGCGCCGTGGTCGCGCGCATTAACAGCAATGTCGGTGGCGAGGAGAAGTATTAGAACAATTAGGGGACGGAAGGGGTGAGAGACGTTTATCTCACGCGTCGTGAACCCATTCGTGACCCTCAATTGGTGGGTCGTTCTAATCCCTACACCAAGCTGGCTAATAACGAAATGTGTAGGTCAATGCATAAACTAGTATACAGCTACTCACTTTTCTCTCTCTCTCTCACTTTCCATTAGCAGGTCAAAAAATCTGAAACATATCCGCGGAAAGAAAGTCTGGTCGAAAGAAGAAACAACAACGGCTAGGCAGACAGGACGTTTGCATAAGGACGCACCTGCAGGAAACTAAATAGCTAGACTAGTAAGCGAACAACGATTTTGAGCGGCGATTCCAAGCGCCTAGTGAGCTCTCTACGCTTCCCGCATTGAGGACGCGCAGCACCGAGACCTGCGTATTCTAGGGACAGCGCTGAAAAACTTCATTGTGGACTTCTGACACAGGCACAGTTATGGGCACAAGTGACTGCGGCTACGTACATCGAATAGAATACGTTGCGTTGACTGCGTGCAGTGTCGTAACGTTGTTTTCTTCCAGAGAATCTTATTTATCTCATCATCGAGCCCGGTGGTGGCATGGTGCATTCGCGTGCGCCTCGCGACCGGAGAAGACACAAAAGTGTACGGGGGCGAGCCCCACCGGCGCAAATTTGTATTTATGGGGCCTGTCTTACGAAGCAATGCAAAACATGCAGTCTCGTGGACGCTAAATGTTGGCTGAGAGAAAAAGTGTTAGGGAGGCTTATTTAGGAGCTAGTAGCCCACCAAACGGGTAGCAAAGGCTAGTCGGGCCAAAATGAGTCTGAGTTAGTGCCTCGGAGAGTACATCAAAAATATTCACTCAAAGCCCCATAATGTGGTAGATTGTGCCACGTCCTTACGTACGCTCATAACAGATATGACAATGACGTAATTGAAAACCAAAGCTCGCAACGTGCATAGAAATGGTGTAGTTCAAGACCTCTCTAAGATGGAAGTAATTACGAAACGTCGTTTGTTTAGTTAAGTGTGCAAACGTAAGCAATTGAATCGACTTACGTTTTTCCCCTTCCTTAGTAATAGCCTTGCTGAGCGCCGTTTGAGTTCAGGTAATAGGGAGATAGATAAGTTTTATTATTCTCATGAGTGGCTTACATTTGTACATAGGTTCACAGCTCCTCAAAGCCATTAAAGGCTAGTATGGAGTGTTTATATTGCATATTTTCTTTTAATTTATTTATTGTCATTATGATTATATATATATATATATAGATATATATGAATTTTATTTACCATTCCTTATGGAATATCTTTTGAATCAGATGCGCTCGCTGTGTAGTATGTCATACTGCGTGCTGCTGGCTTCGTATATAGTTGTATATTATTGCTATTATTGTGTTCGGCTTATATTAGAGTAAGGTACCTAAATAGTATTGCTTAGCACTTTGTTTGAATATTGTCAAAGAAGAGGTTGCGCGCACATCTGGGGGAGCTTGTTCCAATATGTGGCACCGAGATTTGATATCGAGAAGCGAGATTGGTTACATGAAGCTGCAGACAAGATGAGAAGTTGTGTGTGTGATCCCCTTGTGTTCATGGTGGATGTCGAATGGGAAAGATTAAGCAGGTTGGGATGAAGTCCCATTAAGATTCGTTTGATCTCAGTTACGACAGACATCTCTATTTGCAGAAGGTAAGGCAGAATCGACATCTCTACGTATTTATAACGCATGGATTCCCATGGTGGATATCCCAATATTACGCACAAAGCTCTTTTTTGCAGGCGAGTGTAACGGACATAAAAAACGCATATAAGTCATTCCAAATATTCAACTGCGTAGGTCAGATAACTATAACGTAGGCGTAGTACATGGCGAGTAGACAGTCACGAGGCAGAATATTACGGCTGAAACAGGGCAGCGATGCTCCCTACAACTTTTTGCGAATGTGATCTGTATGAGCTTTTAAACGATAATCTGGAATCCAAGACAACGCCTAAGAATTTTGTCATTATTGATCATGCTAAGAGTGTGGTTTCCGCATTTAAATGTCTCATGGTTCATTACTTAGGACACCTCTAGGCGATAAGAACTGGATAACACCAGTCTTCGACCAATTCACGGACAAGCCATTGGCTCTAAACCAATCTGAGAGTCGCTTAAGGTTTTCTTTAATCATCTGCTCTACCTCTTGTGGGGAATCGCCGACAAAGAGTGCTGTGGTATCATCAGCAAATAGGGTCAGTCGGCCGTGTTTTGGTACTTCAAATATATCGTTGTAGTTCAGGTAATCGGCTAAAATATTTCACTATTTGCCCATAGGTTATGCCAAATACTGGGATGTGCGCTATCACATTTTCTACCATCTAAAGCTCCTATGTAAAGCGCCTGGTTCAGCAGATTTGTACGAGTACTTACTTGTACACTACTAAGAGTGATCACTTGGCACTTCTCCATGGCACACAGTTGCGAATGCAGTACTCGTCGAACAACCAATGGGAGCACTCTAAACTAAAGATACGAGCGGATCGAAAAGACCTGATGCATATTTATAATAGAATAATTATTTAATCATTCCATAGTGTTTTTGTTCCCATCACAATAGCACCCGTCCGCTACAATGTCCTCGTGTTACCTTCTTGCCTACTCTTCGAAACATTTTTTAAACGCGTCTCTTAGAATCGAACTGAGCTGCTTCTGCAAATTGTTCAATATTTTATCTCGAAATGCTTGCCTTCAATGTTTTATCCGTAGGAACAAACAAACATCGCACGGAGCCAAGCCCGTCGAAAAGGGAGGTTGCGGAAATATCGAAATCGAATTTTTCATCAAAATAATTCGAACTCAGTAACCACGTGTGCACCGATGCGTTGTCGTATTGGAGGATCCAAGCGTTGTTTGCCCAGAGTTCAGGTGTCTTGCGTCGGACGTTCTCGTGCAATCTTCTTTACATTTCGCGATAGTATTCCATATTGAGTGTTTCGCCGGGTAGCAAAAAAACGTGGAAGATGATTCCTTTTAAAGAGACGAAATTGTTGTTGGATTTTTTCAATTGATTCTCTCCTTGGAAGCACTACTGGAAGATTTGGACTTATGTCTCAATGTCGTAACTTTATACCAATGACTTGTCTCCAGTAAATACCTTCCTGACGTAATCCAGGGTCTTCGACTACCGCCTGAAGGTTCAATTCGGACATTTTCCGATGGACGTGCATTTGTTGGAAATTCAACCTTTTTGGAACAAACTTTGCTGCCAGACTTCTAACGCATAAAATATCTGTCAAGGCTATTGCAGCTTAAATATAAGTTTTGCTACAGAAGGTCGGGAAGCGACTAGGTCTAGCCAGCGGTGATAGGCGAACGAGCGAATTTCTCAGACAGCGTCTGTCGCTGGATGTGCAACGGGGCAACGCGGCTTCGGTCCGGGGGAACCCTCCAGAGATGGTTGGTTCCTACATTGGACCCTTCGTAAAAGTGCACACGTTTGCAGGGACCCAATTGTCATGTTCCCACCGTCGGTGATTAATTACAATGAATAAATGTCATACTTAAATATAAGATACCTCCAATTCCTCAGCTATCGCCTTAAAAGTTGAGTGATTGTTGAGTACGATATTAGGAACTTTGTCAAATTATTTAGTTATTACACAGATTTTGATGCAGATGCGTTGCTCCTCCATTTTCCACCTCTTAAAAATCTCTAAATCTTTTTGTTCACTTTGAACAAAACTCAAGGAATAAGCGCCGCCATCGATTGGGGTTTGTTTTTTCGGCCTGTGTGTAGCTAATGAATGGCACTTCTGAAATACTAGAACTTGCCGAATCGGCAAAACTCAAAGTACGTGAACCCTCATGTACCGCAGGGTGCATCAAAAGTTATGAATCTAAGAGTTTTATCATTTTTGTTTGCCAACAACAGCTTATTTAATAGCTGAGTGCTTTTTATCTTAAACGAGTTTAGAAGTGTATAAAAATTCCTGCATTGTACAAGGCGCCCTTTTAATTGTTAGACATTTCATCGTACATACTACATCTTAGGCTCAGAGCAAAAACCTTTCTAACATTTTTGACAATTCAGGAGCAATCGTGAAGTGTTGCATATAATTCAGCTTTTATTTTGAGGCCTCTGTATATATATCATTTGGTCTTTGCAACAGAAACATATTATTAGAATAACTAATAATATGTTTTGTATGGTGTTCAAAAAAGATAATAGAAAAACGGAATACATTAGAAAAAGAAGAAGCGCTTATATATAATTATAAGCAGCACGCAGATGAGTTTAAAAATAACAGCCTCAAACCTTAAGAGTACAGGGTCAATCTAACTTGTAACATAGATATATAGAACAACTGCATCCAAATTAACGACAAAAGGCAAACATAAATACTTCGGCGGAATGATCTAATGATTTACAGATCCGCCCTAAACAGTGGCAGATTATATATATTTTTTTTCATAAAGTACGGCAGTGGTGGGACGCAAAGTTGGTACATATACCTGGTAAACAATACTACACACGAAAGTTGACTACGGTTCCCATTAGGCGTTACGTTACAAACGTTATATACCTTTCCGTAATGAAGCTGTCTTAGACTGAAATAGCGAAGTAACGTAGGATGCTTGATTTTATTTTGCCTGTATGCGTTGTCTATCTGGATAGTGCTAAGCTCGTGTGAGACGCACGTTGGCCGTAGCTTCTAACGACGTTTGAGTTGCTGAGGTTGGTCGAATCGAGCAACAAGCGCCTGTACCCTGGCGAGGTCTTCATCGCGGACTGAGGGACCGTCCGTTCCGAAGTTATCGTTGAGGTAATAGAAGTCGACCGAACTCTCGCAAGGAATTGAGTCTTCGGGGTAGGCGCAAGACAACGACAGTTGGTCGAAGATGGTCTGGTTGCCGCAGAAGAACGAATAATGTTGTACTTGAACCGGTTCTGCTTCTGTCGGTCGGCAAGCGGCGTTTCGGCGGCGACAATAAACCACAAGAGAAAATGTTAACGGTGAGACGCGTTCGCAGTGTTCATTGCTGGTTTAGAAGAATGCCTGCTGAACTAATGCGGCCGAGCGAAGCGGTTTCGCCTATTGTTGGCATTAAGCGCCGCTGACAGTGAAAATAACTACAATACTTAGCAAAGCGGCCGGACATGGAAGCAAGCAGCTTGGTATGAAAACATTTGCATCGGTGATATCGATATCTTAGAGGGCTATGAGTACCACAATAGACAACGTTCTAAATTATAATGAAATAAATCTGATAATAGACAACGTTGTCGAAAACATTTCTACATTCATTAGGACAGTGCCGTTACTGCGTATCACTTTATGAAGGAGAATAGTAACTAAAACGTGTGACAAAATACTGAAAAACGAATAAAATGAATTACAAAATGCATTCATGGGTGGGGACAGAGGTAGCTTTACATACGTAGGATGGGGGGTATAGGGTGTCGAAATAAAAGCTCCACCAACGAAATTACGTATTGAAATTACGGCGTGATTATGCTACTAGAAACTGCAAATATTAACCGTAATTCTATGCATACACACATAACACATGTGTGCTTGTCTATGATGCAGAATAAAGCAAATAATAAGTAAACAGTTCAGATTGTACTGCTGTTTTTGGCGGCAACGGCGCTGGTCATCTCTTACGTACCATTGTCTCTTGGTAGCGGGTGGCACACGTGGAAGATTTGACATGCATTTTCGACATCGGCGTAATAGCCGTATCTGAAAACCATATCAACAAAGAAACGCAAGGGCCATACGGAGCATGGCAACGATGAAAAGGGACACGAGAGACAACAACTTTTAGTCAACGCATAACACGCAACACATAACTGAACGTGCTGTTGTCAACTCCAAATAGACATATGCACAAAATGTGCACGACGAAGGTCAGAGTGTGCAGGTGTTCTCGAAATAAACGAAGCTGAGACTCTACGTTCATAGTACCCATTCAAAGACCCACGATGCGGCATCGTTTGCAGGAATAGAGACAGCCCATGCTTAACTTTTAAAGTTTCGCCATGAATACGGGAAAATATTGTGATGATTTATTAATCATTTACAATACGTTTGCACACTCGGCAGTGCTCGCCTCAATCTCCAGCTCCGAGGCTATATATATATATATATATATATATATGTATATATATATATATATATATATATATATATATATATATATATATATATATATATATATATATATATATATATATATATATAAAGTGTCCCTCAGTGATATTTATTGTTTTGTTTGCTGCAAAGTAGTATACGGCATCAAGAATTTTAAGAGAAGGTAAATATTTTCGTACCTGTCGGGGCACTGGAAGTTGGTGGAGTACGGGCCAACAATGAGATCAGCGCCATCTGGCAGGGTGTAGATCGCTGGAGCCTGTCGTCGCTGTCGCTGGCTATTAACGTGCCGCGAAACGAGACCGCCGTACAGGCCAAAGACAACTGAAATGTACCGGAGCAACACACATGAACCAATGTATAGACACAATCTTTCTTGAGATTTGCAAACTCATGCCTCTGTTAACACAGGTCGTTATAGAAGAAAATACGCACATGGAGAAACATGGTTAGGGCTATTGAAAGTATGCGCGCACGCTCAACTCAGTAAGTTGAATGCTTTTCAATTTCTGCTAATCGACAGATTAGAGGTAAACTAACTGTACTATGTGCGAAACTCAGTATGCGACGCTTAGGTGACTCTGACAACTTACCGATGATAGCGAGCGACGATTTCATATTGGCAAACGGATTGGAGGCTGTTCGATGTTCTGCGTATGCTGCCGACGGACTTATATACGTATAGTATCTGATGTGCGCCTAGCGTTTCTGGGTGGACAGACGCGCCGCGATCGCGCGCATTAACTGCAATGTCGGTGGCGAGGAGAGGTATTAGAAAAATTAGGGGGCGGAAGGGGTGAGAGACGTTTATCTAACGCGTCGTGAACCCATTCGTGACCCTCAATTGGTAGGTAGTTCGTTAGAAGGCCCGATAGCCGTCATGCGTTTGAGCATTGACCGCTTTTGACAGTGTGTGAATTTTGCCACCTCCCTGACACGTTTTCAAGGGGGCATGCCGTAGAGCTGCGAACTGTTGGCAGGTGAGCAGCCAGGCAGTCGGGGGCAATACAGGGCGCCAGCGTGGACGACGTCGATAGTGTTGTAGTCGACAAACTATTGTTGCAACTGTCACAGCTGTTTAGCCACAGCTTCTGTATGTATAGAAGGATGTATGCATGGACGTATGCATACGAGCATTGCGCGACCATTGCATGGGGTGCGCTTTCATGCCACGTGGCGTTCAACGCGTTAACAGACCAGAGCACAGAGTTGGCGGTTAAATCCCCGCAGTTGCAAAGACTCAATGCCGCAATAGTACCCCAATACGAGCCTTTTATCCTCGAGTATAAGGCGGATATCTGCCAAAGGTAGAACATTTTTGCTGATTGCTAATTATTTCTTGCCTTACGGAGATCCGCCCCTTTTAAGCTTATTGTATGGTCGTCTTCAATATATATATATATATATATATATTACTTAAGTCGTTTTCGCTAGATAATTTAACAGAAGTATGTAAACGAAAAATAGAAGAAAATTATTTCATATAGACGTACCCAGTAATAGAGCTAACCATGTTACATGTTGCTATCAACAATGTCAACACCAAAAATGAAATCACGCCCGTGTCGCCTCCGATAACTTAGCAGCACCCTGCGAGTGTTGCTATATAAGTCAGGCATGCAGGTTTGTAACATCGTGAAACATACAACTTTATCTACAACACACAACTCAGAAGTTCTATAATTTCTAGACCCCTCTATTGTAGCGCAAAGTAGCGGCCATACCTGGAGAAGTTATGAAGACACTTTTCGGAAGAAAATGATGCATGCACTTTTGACTGGACTGGTTCAAATATGAACTATGACAGACCCTCACTTGCCATAAGGAAACCTTATGAGCTGGCGGATTTACGGCTATACTACCAGTTTGTAAAATAAGCCGAATCGCTACTTGTTTGACTTTCGTGACGGTGAATTAAGCAATACAGACTAACTAATACATTCTCCTGAAATGTGCAGGATAGATGTGCATGTTACGTTCAAGTGGGGCGACTTAATTTACTCAAATTTTCAAAATTTAGCATTACTTTTTTCCTTATGCTTATGTATTTAAATTGATTTATTGGCACAAGCCCGAAAAAATTGCAAAACGTCTTAATGTTAAAACATAATACACAATGATCGCACGTAGAATTTGTTTTTTTTACGAAGGTATTCTAAAATATTAGAAATCACGTTATAATGATATTTATCGAAACCACAGGTACATATAATCACACATATCGAAATATTTGATCAAATATATGCATTTAACAAATGCTTTCTACAAGCTGGTTAATTTAAGTGTCGCATCATTTTAACACATCGTCAACAACTTTTTGCACAACTCATTCGGTACATCATAACGGGACCGGACACCTCTTGCGATGTAAAAGAAAATTATAATACCTGCGGCATATTCTCAGGACTCACTCGAAAAAGGAACGACGGATAAGGTGCGCAATATGTATAAGGTGCGCAAATGATAAAAATGCACAAACTTTGCCAGGTATCCATGCTTATTTGCAGTTACTAGTAGGGTGAGTTAGCTAACTAAGCTAACTGCGTTTGTTATGGGGCGCGTTGACACTTAAATGTTAGCAACGATAGATAACCTAAAATGTTTTTATTAGCACAAGCGTTATTTCAGAGTTTTTCATTAAACGGGCTTGACGGATGTGTCTGAGTAAACGTGTGATGTACGTACGTGGAAATCTCGCATCTCAGATAAAACGCTATATCGATAAAAAAAAAATAAGTATAAGAATGCAGACATTTGAAAACATATGCTCTTACAACAAACAAGTAGCGTCTAATTCACACAGAGGACAAGCATGCATAGCTAAATGGGCAAATACTAACACAAATAATTATAATCGCTTCGGTTAAAAATCGCAGCTCACTTTCTCTGTTTCTATCTCATGTAGTTTCCTGAAGACTACTAATGAAAGGTTCGGTTTATTTGCCCTTGGGCCTTGTATCCTAATTACACAAATTGGTAGGAAATGAATGATTCATATGGTAAACAACAGGTTAATTTTAAATTTGAGTTCTCACTTGAATACCACATGTGCGATGGCGTTGGACAGGCAACGCTGTGACAGTAGTTTGATTCGCAGACATTGTTGTTGTTCTCAAAGGGCTTGGATATACGAGACGCTTAAAATATTGATTTATGCTCTTCAGAGAGCGTCTTTGAACTTAGTGTAATGGTGATAACTCACTTAACGAAAATGAGAATAAGCTAAATAAAATCAGTCAAATCATTATTGGACTACTTATGCAGCGGCGCGAAAGTACAGTCGTTTAGATAAACACTACGTTTTTAAAATTATATTATATGACTATATTGAAATTCAATATAAATACACTTGTAGATTTATTTATACATTTGTACAAAGATGTCCCCTCCCCCATTGACAATCATTGTTGGTGTTTTTTGTGTATATTTGCATAACACTGCAGGTCAATTGTTGATTGGTTTATTAAGTCGATAATTCACAAGTAATTAACAAACGTGTCGATACTACACGCAACAACAATCGTATCGCTATAACAAGCCCACCCAAAGTGTGTCTCTTTATCTCTCAGGCAATGTGGCTCTTGACTCACAATGGTCTTCAATGTTACCCTCTAACGGCCAGATAATCCAAATCTGTTTGTACGCTCCAATAACCTATGGAGTCAACGATCAATCACCTCAAAAGCCGTGGCCCGCGGTGAATTCGTGAACGGACTGTTTGCTTGGCGTATGGCCAAATGGGCCCATGCTAGTCCTAGATGATTAGTCACGATTGTCTTACAGAAGTATGTATATTGATACCAACCCTTTTATGTGAAATAAAAGTGATGTTATGTATGTTTAGTGTCACCCCTTTCGAAATTCATTATCTTGTCGTTTACGGCGCTCAGCTGAATCAGCAACGACACAATTCAAACTGCGCACCTATTGCACTCTAAAAATAATTCACATATAGTCATCTAGGCAATTACATTATAACTTAATGTACACGCCTATCCATACGTCATCTTTCAACGCGTTTGCAGACGCGGAATTCATGAATTAAGCGGAATTCATGAATCGTCTATGGTCCAAGTACGTCTATATCAGCATCATAAATGGAAGGTTACAAAAAAACATGTATGTAAACGACTAATTCGATGAGTGAGGTCTGGCCCCGTCGTGGTGAACGTCGCTTCGCGTCGCATCGGTGAGGCGTCTTTGGCAGTCGACACTGCAGTGCGCCCAACGGGCACTTGGGCTGTTACGATGGTAAAACCTAGAACCAGATGCAAAGAAAGCCAAAAACAGAACGGATGGGTGAGCTGGATTCGGATACTACTCTCTTTGTGTATTGATACGTGAATCAATGGGTAGCTGAGGTTTTTTGTTTGAGGTTCCCTCCTATATCAAAAAGATAAACAATTGAAACAGGCGTCGCTGAACTAAGTATGCGAAACCTTAAAGAATATATATATTTAAGCGAGACCATTTTCACAAGATGCCTAAATGCACTGATATGTCCACCTGCCAAACGAGCTGCAGCATGGTAATAGGGCGACCCAGATTGCAGATTGATATTATTAAATGCTGTTCGAGCTTAACTTTGGGAGGCAAATATTATGACTTACGAAGTTTTATTTAATATTTTGTGGCATGATTCGGACTATTTCCCTCCCACCTGCTAGTCTTATTCTATTGTATCTGTTCTGATCAACGTCGTTCGCCAAAGAGGTCAATACAACAGGTTAAGCAATGAGCATACATTGGCCTAAGAGCTGCGTGCTAGCGCAGAAGCGTCATGTATAAAAAGTTCGTGCTCACTACTCGTGTTGTCGTCATCGTAATGAGGCGTATTGAGGCTCACTAGTCTGTATACATACTTGTAGTAAGACCCGAATAGCTGGTCATCCTTGGCGAGTCGCTTGGATAGGCGGTCCATACTGGCGGGTGTGAGGTCGTCGAGTTTAAAGGCGCCTGCTGTGTCGTACTCAACTTCCCATCGAATAACGCCCTGTGCGTTGGCTCTGGTGAGGTTAAACCAGCGGGTGACGGCCTTATACGGGACGCCTTCCTCGTCAAACGAAAACCTCTTGTACGCTGGGTTGACCTTCAAGGAGAACGAGAACAAATAAAAGGTGTTATTATTGTCGTTGCCAACCATGTGCGGACCCACTCTACGGGTAGAAGTCTCTCTCCTTTGTGGTTGGTGCGTCCTTATTACAGAGCGTACCTCTGTGGTGAGATTTTATTCATTTATTCCTATTTAAGCAGGTACATTATTACAAAACATTAAATCTTATAAACACAACGTATAGTGACGTTATCTAGCCAACTGCGTAAGGCTGGCCGGCGCGTAGCATGCACTCGAGTGGCACAGCGAACAGAACAGCAGGTGGTTTCATTGAGCTCCGGGAGTGGAAACCGGGCCATGGCCACGCCTTGTGGTGTGGTCCGCGCACGGGGTATCTTACTACCTACTAGGCAGGGGGGGGGATCTTTTAGTTGTAAGGCGTTTCAATTGTGTGTTGTTGTCAGTAAAGGTGACGGGAATGAAATTCGAACCAAATACGGCACTCAGAAGTGACAGAAGGCTACTTACATGGGAATAAGTCGTGGCGCTTGGTGACATAAAAGCTGTTCCGACGGGCGTCACGTGGTCTTCGGCATAGAATACGTTGAAGTGGTCGTAATGCGTATGTCCGTAGAACTGTCCCGTGATTGTTTCGTTGAATCTAATTGTTGAATGAAAGATGCACCACATTTATTATAATAAACTATTCGTTTCTTATCATTATTTGATTTTTATCCTTATGTATGTAGCTGAACTGATGTATATTCAAAACAACACAATTCTTATATATATATATATATATATATATATATACAATGTTTATACGAGATTCATTTGACTAAATAAATAACAACATATACAGAAATACAAGCCTAACGAACAATTAACATCAATGCATTCGAATTAGTAAACATAGAGTTGCCCAGCAATTGTCGTATATATATATATATATATATATATAGGTAAGAAAGCTGTCAGAAAACGATTGTAGCAAGGGACGATAAACATCTTCAACGACTGGCCAAACTGACTCGACTTTAGTCTATCCGAGAATGCATAGTACTTCACTTGCGTTAGTTGTAGCAACACACCTAACAAATCGGTAAAATCGGTGGCCAAGCACGTTTATCACCGCGTGAAGTGTTGCCGAGAACCTAGGTGCGGCACTTCTACGACCCATCGTCGGTTAGATCTCTCTTATGAGCCTGACACACTCACTACTATGACCAGCTACGTAGTTAGCTTAGTAGGCGAGAGCCGACGAACCTTTGCACGATGCGTAGGAACTGCGTGCTCCACGTGTGAATGCAGTCGAAACTGGACGGCGGCACGTGGCCGAGGATGTGCACTCGCTGGTTGTTCGCCTCGCTGTCGGCGAGCTCGTTGACGAGCCACGCCAACTGGCCTCCGGGATCCCGCGAATCGACGAGCAGCCAAAAGTTGAGATAGTAGCAGATGTTGGTGTTCAACGAGACAACTTTGAGCGCCGGTGAGACCGACTTTGCGTAGTAGCCGCCATGGCGCACCTGAAACACACAGCGGAGCAGGTTGGTTGATGGTTGCGGCTGCACGTCGTTGAACGAAATTTAACACAAATAATCTACACAATGAAAACTGCTAAAAGAAACCATATACATACTCTAAAAAAACCATTTGAATTTCTTTGAAATAAACTCTAAAAAAAGTAAGTCGGGCACTGTCAAGGCCTGTTAACGCTATGTACTGTTTTCTGCCAACTGTCACGGTTGCTGTTTAAATCACGTACGACCGATTACATATGTATCCCCTTATCGATATATATATATATAGAACAAAATTAATTTATTCAAAATTATCAATCGTTCTTCATATATATATATATATATATATATATATATATATATATATATTGGTAACGATGAGTATAGCATCTACCGCAATACATTATGATTATTATTATTATTTATGATGAACCGAATATATCTGCTGACTTAGCCGTATGAACGTACTGTAATAAGTTGTTGTTCGCTAAGCCAGGGCTGCCAAAACTCAGCTAGGTTCTCATACAGCTCTGGGCTGCTTTTCCCAAGCGCAGGTCCTGCGTTTTGGCTTTTCGATGTGAACAAATTGGGCGGAACGGCCTCGTGGTTTCCTACCACTGGGAAAACCGGCACCTCAGGTCCAAGACGGTCAGCGAGCAGATCGTACACTTTCTTCGTGATGTTGTAGTATTCCTCTTTGTTGGATTTCCACACATCATGCGGAGGTATATCACCCGTGAGGTATACGTGGGACACCTATTGAGGATGGACACAGTGTATCACAGAACGCACAGAACAACACATGTTCGATGAGTTCGGGCGACTTCTAGCTTCTAAGAGCGATCGCCCTAGACCGGTAGATTGATACTATCTAAGGCTGTATCGACGCATGCATTATTTTAAAGTTAGCCGGTTGTGTCTTCGGAAGTGTCAAACGATGAGTAAATTTTCGCAAGATGGAGCAACAATACAATTTGTTGTACATGATCAAGAAGTAAAGCTCTTCAAACTGTCAAGTATATCAAGTTCAATGCAGAAGCGACGCTGAGTTTGCATACGCCAGAGGTTTAAAGTAGGATTTAAGTAAAAAAAAAAAAAAAAAAAATATATATATATATATATATATATATACTGGTGCCTATATTAAATTTTCTTAATCGTGGGTACACTTTTTCACCCAGAAGTTAGTTTAAAGTTCTAGCGCATATAAACTCGGCGTCTATATATATATATATATATATGTATATATATATATATATGTATATATATATATATATATATATGTGTGTGTAATATAGAGAAATAAGGCTATAGCAACAATCTCACCTTGCCATTAGAGCTGGCGACGTCGTTGATTAGGCTCTCAATCGTCTCGAGCGGCATGTCGCACTCACGAAGATCCCCGAAACGTCCCGCTAGTGGCGACATGGAGGGCCCGTGTTCAGTTTTGTTCGACCAGAAAGAACTACCTTTACGGTGTGGGCCGCTACTATGCGCGTTTTCGGCATCACTATGCTGCTGCTGCAGCTGCTGTTCCACTGGAGGCAGATCTGTGACGACCGCTGGAGAGAGGTTTAGGTCATGGCCAGTTTCATTAACCAGCCTCGGTTTGGCCGTCAAGATCTCGGCGTTGCTCGCCGAAGACTCGCGACAACACAGTGGGTCGCCGCACTCGGCCACAGCGCCCATGCGATACAGCGGATCGTAATGAAAATCCGAGAGGTGCAGAATGTTCATCGCCGCGGAAGTGGTGTGCTGCAATGTCGAAGCGACCTTTGTTACCGCTGTCGTCAATACAACACGCAGACGATCAATAGACACGCTACACGGTCCATCTTGTGTGGTGTCCACTCTAATCGTTCAACAATAACAGTGTCTTTCGGTGTGTGCCTGTTCTAGAGCGATGTGGTACACGGAATCTAACACCACGGTAGAAATTAGGCGAGAAGAAATAGTCTAGGAGAGCCATAGCCTCTCCACCTAGAAGCCATACAGCTATTTGCTAGTTTACGTTGTTCTATTAGAGCGCTTGTATGTACAGTATGCTTGGACACATACCTTTATATGTACATATAGGTGGATCTATGAATGTATAAATACGGTCTGGAAGTGCGTTAAAAAATACCCCTTTTAATGTTCACACATACGTTTCTTTTTAGGTCACTTGAAGCGCACAACTTCAGATGTTATCTTTTGCTTAGGAAAATCACGTAAGGTAGTTAACAAATATTGCAATCACCAAATATTGGTCTTACTGAAAGGCTAGCTGCATAGATGAATATTTGTACAATTTACGTATTCTGCCTATCCTAGAAGTATTCTTCTCTTCCTCGCATATGTATATATATATATATATATATATATATATATGTGTGTGTGTGTGCATATCTTACAGGCTTTATGCGGTTTTTGGTGGGGTTTCGCTTAGCGGGCAGGTCGACTTCCCAGATGTGTGCAGGCGCAGAGAGGGGCCCACACTTCGGCCCAAAAATTAGGCCGCACACGTCATTCTGGTTCATTCCGGCGTAGAACACCAACTTCCCGATGTGATAAACCTATTCACATCAAAATGCAATCATCAACAACAACAACAAATATTGTCAGCGTTTTGGGAGAAGAATCTAGGAACCTAGGTATAATAATATTGTTAGATTAGATCACACATAGAGATCACTAGATCTAGGAACATAGGTATAATAATATTGTTAAGATATTGAGCATACTAAAATGCATCCTATGCATCTCTCGCCTGACCCTTGAGGTTTGTTTTATTTCCGTAATAGCTCTATTTTAATAGTAACCTAAACACAGACGATAAATTGGGAGCTCAATTCATTCTTAACAGCATAAAGGACCTCTTCAGGTATGATAAAGCGTTTCTCGTGCAGGATCTTGCTCGGAGCTAAGTCATCAGCCAGCTGGCTGTACTATCTTCGTCTATTGTTATTTACGGTCGCGTTAGTAGGAGAATGACGCGGCGGAAAAGCTACAGCCAGAACCCCACAGCCTCTGTGGGGTTATAATAGCCGTTTGTTAGACTTTCGTAAGCACGGTTTCTGACATCGACTCGTTGCAGCTCGCTTAAAAAATAATGTGGCGATTAAAAAAAAAACTTTCAAGCTCTCTAATGTCTTTTGTTAAGTATACCTATCATTCACGTCCGCGCATTAGCCGGTAGTCTGTGAAGAGTTACACACACTACCGGGCTGGCTAGAAAAGTCTCAGCTTTCACCCTATATCTGCCGCGATAGTTCCGCATTACTCACGCTGTTGTTGGTTTCAAATGCAAGTAGCACGTTTGTAGATATATATATATATATATACATATAAATATGTATATATATATATATATATATATATATATACATACATATAAATATGTATATATATGTATACATATATGTTTGCCTACCGAGTCGAAGTATTGATGAATGAGCCCTTTGCATACGTCGCTGTTAATCACATTGACGGCAAAGGGACACGCCAAGTTGATGGCCATCTTGGACAGCTGGCGCTTACTGAACGACTTCATCGCAGTTCGGGCCGATCGGAAAAGCGTGAAGCAGCTTGCGCAGGTTGCGTCCGATGTCTCGCCGGTCTCTGTTGTCGTCAGCAGCTGAGGTCAGAGAATCGATCCGAACCGAAACCACAACCAAAAGAGAAAAAACACGTTTGTGTTAGTTACTAAAGGTTCATCGAAGCAAATTCGTCAGTTTAGTTTTGCGCATTTTTGCCGGCGATTTGCCTCTGACACCACAACCAATATTTCATTTAGTTATACGTTGTAACCACATCATACTACGTGGTTACTTAATATATGTATACAATGCACACTACACGCATTAGCTAGTCATACTACATATGAAAGTAATTTAATTTGTTTATTGACATTTCTTATAAGATAACTGCACAGGTTAGTTTCGAGCTCCACTAAGCACATGCTTGTTCGGAGCCTCTTTTATGAGATAACAATCAATTTATATTTGCCATTTTTATCTATTTACAATATGTGGCAACATGGCTTATATTTTTCATATCGCTTTTTTAACCAGATACCAAAGTTTCAAGATAATGCTCTCTAAGATCGTACTTGAATTTGAGCAGACCTTGTCAGCCTGACGGAGGCCGGCTTTGTTCCAGTAGGACACCCTAATGTTTCTGATTAATAGCATCAACTGGTTAGAGTTGGCGTGTGACAGAGTGAGCAAGTAAGATGTATTACCCCTTGTAGATATGGCTCTAGCTGATGTTGCCAAACCATATAAGTTTGAATGCACTCCAAGGAGCATATGCCTAATTTCAACTACGAGAGAGTATTCTATAAGTTTGCATGCTTTGTTACTCTAAATATGGTGTTTAATAAAGATGTCAAAGAGAAGTGGACCACCGATATTGCCCTGAGTATTCCATTTATTTCCAAAATGATTGGATATTGAAAGGGGGATATTGAGCGTCCAGTAATGTGCCTTTAAACAGTGGCGTAACGCGATACAAATTGGGACCGTGGGGTAGACCCCCTGGCGTGTCGACAAATTAACTATAAAGGCCACTGCGTCAGCAATAACGTCAGTACATTGTCTCAAGACTTGAAAGGGTATATGACCTTCAGGAGGAAATGCACTCGGTCCACAGGAACCAGCCGATCATTCGGCGTCGGCCGTAACGCAAGTTGCATAATAGTAATTAAGGATGTTAGAAAGTCGTACACAGTCTGTGACTATCCTCATCATCAATCTTCAGTTTGACACACTTTTTTTCCTGGGCACCTTCCTTGACTGGCTGGATGGCTTCCCACGGGCTCCGCCTCTTCTGTATTCTACTCTCTTGAAAACGAGACAACTCTGTTTCTCAGTCTAAGATACGCTTGACGCCTGCGGGCGTTAAGAGGGTCACTGCGAGACGCCGTATAGGCTGCCCCCTTTTCCTTTATCATTTTAAGCAGCTAGGCAGTGACCCATAGCTTTCGTGGCTGACCCTTGTCTCCTTTATCATTTTAAGCAGCTAGGCAGTGACCCATAGCTTACGTGGCTGACCCCTCTCTCGTTAAAGCATGCAAACGCTTCGTCTACATCCGAGATATCGTATAAGTCGCTTCAGTTAGTTATTGCGAGTTCGGCCCATATTTGGTCGTAATTGTACTTACAAGTCATAGAGGCAGACCGGCCTATTTTCTTAGAGACTACAGAGTTCTTTTTAAATCATGTTTAAATTGCAGCCATGTAATCCTACATCAGAACCTCCGATGGGTTCTCAATGCAGAAAAGATCATGTGTTTCAAGCTCCAGATCACAACCACAGAGTCTATTACTAATATATATATATATATATATATATATATATATATGATAAGTTTACAATTAATGATACTAACCGAACTCAAGTTGACCTTTGGTAAGGCACCCATCATTTCACCGAGCTCATTCTTCCGTCGATCCGGATTCCGGAGGCCGTTGTCCGCGGCACGGCCAGAGTCCGCCATGCGTCGTTGCCTAACAATGGATGGCATTCGCTTGGGCATGAACTCCTCAGGGAGCGTGGTCTCATTTTGGACCAACTTCCACACGACAAGAACCGGCAAAAGCATCACAAACGCCAGCCCTACCACCACTACACGCTTCATCGCTGCTCCCCGGTGCGTAAACGCCGGTTCGTTGCCACAGAAAAGTCTCTCTTCGCTCTCTTTGCCTTCGGTCTCACCCGACTCTCACCTCTGGTTGACTCTTTACAAGGGGGATCACTCAATGACTTACGTGCACTACGTAACAGCTTATAGAAGAGAAGAGGCACTGCTTAAAACAGACAAACGTACGTCGTTTGCTAGGTGATGCCGGAGTCGTTGTAGAGATCGTTTCGGTCGCTCGCTCGCCGTCCGCGAAGAAGCTGTGAACAGCCAACGCTGAATAAATAGCTCCACGCAAGGAAGACGCCGCCGAGGAAAGCTTTGGAGGGCAGTGCGGCTTAAAACTTGCCTCCATCCACACAGCCGTCCCGATCGGTTTAGGCGTACTGCGTACTTCAGTCTGATGTGTGAGCTCTAGAAGAAGTCTACCGCTAGGCTATGACACCGTCCTGCCCGCCGCGCGATCAGCGTATGTCTACCGTGTGTGTCTCGGCACTACGCTGCTTCTCGAATCGGGCAGCGATCGACAGATCCACCTAGATAGATAGAGGATTGTGTCGCCAATCTTGACGACCGACACAACGAAACCGTTGCTCCTGAGACAGCAGTTTCAGGGCCGACCATTCCTCTGAGCTGCTGCTGTTGTCGTTGTGATCTGATCGGTGCACTGCGACCACGGACAAAACTGCTGCGCTTTGAAGCTGGAGACCACGACTCCCTTTTTCTTATTCGCTGGCTCTCTCCTGACCGATCATCTCCCATACGACCGACCATCTCCCAATTAGAGGGGCTGGCGATCTTTTCGGCGTGCGTTGCTCGGAGCCGCATCTCGCCACCGATGGCTGTTTGACACTCGCCACTCGGATCGTTCGTCTCCGGCGAGAGATATCCGGCGGCCCGCTTGACCAGTGACCCCGCGCGAGGGGCGGAACACCGGGATTACTACATAGCACAGCATGCCGACAGCTGCTTTGTCTTTGCGGGCAGTCTCTCGTGTTGGCGAACGAGCCTTCTGCCCGTGGTGACGACAGGTGGTGGCGGCGAGGCGGCGGCCGGCTTTTGCCGCGATAAAGGTCTCTCAGCAAGATGAAGTACAATCGCTTGACGAGACCGACCGCCACGCCTTCATCTCTGGTTAGTGTTGGTGGTCGTGGTGGTGGTGGTGGTGATGGTGGTGGTGATGGTGGTGGTAGTAGTAGTGGTGGTGGGGAGGTCTCAGGTCTGCTAGACCTGTGCACAAACACTCAATTCATATCGTTGTCGTCATCAACAAGGCTTCGGCGAGAGCGATTAACCTACGTCTGAGAGTAGGCGGTGACCAGGTAAAGCCCACCACGCATCAACCCTATGCAAGGCGCTGAAAGGCCAAGTAGGCCAACGACACGACGGTGGTCTGTCTGTTCGCTTGTCATAGATGTTGGATTGTTGGTTCAGCTCGACACTAACCTAAACTTGAGTGAGACGGTGAAGAGGAGGTGGAGGAGCTTGCTCGCCTAGTGTATCCCGGCAAAGCGAGTCTAGCACAAGCGCTCAATCGCTCAAGCGCTCAATACAATAAAATGTATCATTTTCAACAGTTAGCAGTTACAGAGGATTGTGTGTTATAAATCACAGAACAAAAGACAATTCTGTTCTGAAAATTATGTGAAGTTTAGGCAAGCAAGATCTTCTGATTTACAATGATAAAAGTATGCGGTATTAGATATAATGTAGAGTATTAGACGTTATTGTGCTCTAATAAACGTCGATTGAGGGCACTACGGCAAATGAGCAACAAGGCAGAAATATGATTAGATTGATAGATATGGGTTATTGTTAATAGGGCAGCGATGCTCCCTACAACTTTGTTACGAATGTGATCTGTATGGGTTTTAGACTCTCTAGATAACCTGGAATCGAAAACAACGCCTATGAATTTTTTCTCATTGATAACATCGGTTTTCGACTAATTCATGGACAAGCCATTGGCTCTCAATCTGACATCCGCTTAAGGTCTTCCTCAACAATTCTCTTTACATCTTGTGGGGAATCGCCGACAAAGAGTGCTCTGGTATCATCAGCAAATAGGGTCAGTCGGCCTTTTTGGTACTTCAAATATATCGTTGTTAAATATATTGAACAGTAGTGGCCCGCCTATACTCCCTTGAGTCATTCCAACTGATATGTTCTCGATATCTGCAAACTTCTGCCCTATCTGTATAATTTATTGAGAAAGACTTAGCGATCTTGGCTCGGATGAACATATAAATAAAGTATTTTGTAGTAGTGATTTTTTGCGACCAAGAAGAGCGATGCAACGTAGTCTACCTCTAAAACGAAACGCGGGTACGCTGTCTACCCGAGTCTAATAAGTGCAAGCAGGACTTTGGTATTCATTTGCAGTTAAGACATTGGGAGGTTCAGACCCCCTTACTCATAGACTGATCCAGCGGTTGTCTGAGTACTTAACCCTTCGACTAGAATGACTTTCTGGACTAGATAGACTTGATAAACTCGAACTAACTTGGTTAGCTTAGAAAACTGGTGATTGCGCGTTTGCCCGAAAACAGTTGTTAACTTCAAAGTATATAAATATACATACGATGTATGAAACTTAACTAGACGTTTAAACGTTGGCCACCTGTCGTACTCATCGAGATTTTTTTCTACTGTTGAACTTTTACGTTGATCAGCTCAAAACAAAGATACCAATTCAAGATGCTTGTCATTCTCCCATTGGATCGTTGAACTCAAGTTGTTGTGCATGTTTGATATTATTGTTTCCACTGTTGTTCAGCTTAGTCTGCTCGCACAAACCATTTGAACTTCGAACTTTAGCTACGTTCTCTTCTTCTTTACGTTCGTATAGCAGTGTGAGCCCTCACCCCCATCATTACGAGTCGTAGACACTGCGACTTCGTTTGCATCCGAAAAAAGGCGATATTATCGCCACTAGCATTCCACATATTCACCAGTCGTTGTGCTCTTTTTTAATGAGCACTTTCTGCACTTTCCGCTAAAACGAGGCTGTGGTTTCGCGGATTTACCCGTGGGAATTAAACGTCCTAAAACTGCAATCTCTGCCACCACATACATCGTCGGTGAGAAAGCTTCTACTTATAATACAATATTGAAAACGAGATTTCGAAGTCTTTGGGGTCGTTTGATAGCATAATGAAGGCTTGCATGTGTGTCTTCGGCTGGTTTTGTGATAGCAGAAAACTGTCGCAGCACAATAGGTGATCATGCAACACCTATTGTTCATTGCATGTTAACTCTTATTACCTGTCCTCTTAACTTTTTTTAACCGTTTTCGCCGTGGACGTTGCGTCGAAACAACTATCAGCGGGTCGAGTACCGCGCTCGGTTACCATGCAATATGACATCTAAAATCATGTATAAAAGATATATTTATTCGTTTGCCGGTAGAAACAAAAAAATCACACTCTCTGAGACAGCGCGCATGCTGTTAAAGTCTACCTATGTGACAACCATGACGTGTTTTTGTTAACATCTCCAGATGACGGAAAAGAACTCAGGCGATTTGAGAATATCGTCTAAAAAAACCGTCATGCTCGTGATTGGAATGATCTTCACGTTGTTCTGAGTTGTCCTTATTAAGCTAAACACTCTACACAAGGTTGAATGCGGCGCTGGACGCTTTATGCTGGTTTTTCATTTTCAGATACCAAAACTGCGCCCAGCAGAGATCACCAACATGTCCGTGTCCTATCTTTCGTCCTACGTTTTTTTTCATTAAAGTAACTACCCGCAATCCGGTTCCACTAACGCGTTGACGACACAAACGTAGTATTCGACTTCAGGGATGTTATCGCTGTGCAGTTTGTTACAACAACAACAACAACAAAAGGCTGGCTCTCAATATGATGTCGTGGAAATAGTTGCACAGCCCATACGAAAACTAGCGACTTTAACACGGCTGAATGAATGGTAGTTAGCCTTCGATGTCGACAACTTTCGACTAATACCGTAAATCTCTTTGATTTTTTGTCTTCTCCCCGTTGAAGCAACATAGCGACAATTACAACATCATAGGAGCTGACTGTATTGGCGTGCGTCTGCCCGTCTGGAGCTTCGCGTATGCAGGCTCATTCGTTAGACGTTTCTTTAACGCCTTAGGCGCAGACGCCCACCCAGCCGTACACTCAAATCGCTTTTGGTAGCTGCTATGGGGATCTAGAAATGTTGCCACGCCAACCAACCGTAAAATACAGTCGCTTTCCTTCTAGTGCATTGTCAATAGAGTTGAATGCAATATCGTATACATTCTGTCTGCGCATTCAGCTGACGATAATCAATCAACGCTCATGCGCCAGTTACAGTTCCTCTTTCAGCACTAAAACTGGGTTGTGGCATGTGGGACCAGCGATGGCTTAATAATTTCGCCGTTTGGTGTCTGCTAAACGAATTTACACAATGTCTTTGTCTTAGTTATCGATAACCAAAATAGTTTCGACGTAACAGACGTTGGCTCCCTAGAATCTTGCTTGTCGATCACAAATTTACCAAAAAATGGTCAATGTCTTTGTTGATGTGGCGATCACTCGGGTTTACTTGTTGAGCAACGCACACAACTTCATCCGATTACTTTAAGGTACTACTTGACTTCTCACGGTGATGACGTCCATGCACCAGCACACGTTGAGTTACACTTAATCATACAGAGAATTGCGCTTCTTGTTGCAGTACTTGCCGAGGCTGTGTCTAGATCTATTGGAGCTAGTGGAGTACGTGGTATCTATCGACATGAGTCTTTCCACAGTGCCTATTTTTTCGAGCTGACTCTCAGCCAAGATTTAACGTACACGGGACTGCGAGAGAACGTAGTAGACCAGTGGGTAGATTATAAATCTACCTGTGCTTCTACCCGGCTTCACTGAGTTGCTAGGAAGAAAACACGAATATTGACCATCACGGCTGTAATTTTTTAGTTGTCCGACTCCTCTACTACAACGGTATAGCGCCGCCTCTCCGGCCTGTCTCACCGCACTGCGATCCTTACTCGACCGCGTCTCAACACCGTCTCTACTTACTAACTGTAGTGTCGTCAGTTCTCCTACCGGCACCAAACTTGGGTTTTAACTTGATTAGAATTTTCAAATCACTCTCTGTCAAGTGCCGTTCAATTATGCGTAGACAGTGTATTGTGGTCGGGAGTAGTTTGATTTTGAAACGGTTGAATACTTTTTTCCGATCGACGCCATGTAGGTCGCCTACTAAGGTAGGCGTCACGTTTATTTTTATATATTTTAGGCTTATTCACCATCCTTTGGCAGTGTAGTACAAAAGTTCACATATCATTTTGCAGGCGAAGAATATTGTTTAAACACGCTTGTAGTGACGGTGTTTCGATAAACGAGTAAGTGAGTATGTGGTAACGTTCGATATTGCATTCGCCACAATATTTACATTTTCTTACTTATTACATATTGAAGCATTCGTTAATTTCATAACAATTTCTTCTCAAGCACATACGGTGGTGCTAACCATGCCATGTTGTTCGGCATATTATAGATCTATTTTTCTGTGACGACAGTTTCCATTTATTGCTGCAAAAAGCAGGATCTTCGACATAGAAACGCATTACAAATGCCATGTTGCGTGTTTTTCTAAATCTCTGTGGGCTTTTTCTTACACTTTTTTTTTCTCTTTTTACACTCTCACTTTTCTTACACTTCGTACACAAATCTTCTAAGATTTGTGTACTGAACGGTCTCTTGTCCAGTACTAAATCCTCTATTAGTGTGCGTTCGTGGCATGGTTTTAGTGCGAGCGTCGTCGGTGCTTTCTTTGGCAAGTCCAACATGCGCTTTATGAAATAAGATTTCATTTTATCTATGCTTTTAAGGTATAATGTTGTAAAATTGGGGGCAATTGCGGAAGGCACTATCTATATAACAATTGTTATCCTAAATAAATTTGGCGCGATTTTTGGCGCCGTGGCCTTGCTACGCATTTCTTCTATATGTCTGCTGAATGACAGCCGGGGGGTCACTGTTATCCCTAGATAGCAAACGCGATTACCGAGTTCAACATTTACTTCCCCAATGTTAATGCACCGATCATCTGCAGCGTGCGATCCACCTTTACTAAATCTTAGTATTTTTGTTTTGGCGATGTTGATTGTCAATTGGTTTTCTTGGCACCAATTTGAGGCTTCCCTGGAGATAAAACTGAAGGTGGTTTCGTATTTTTGCAAGTATTACTAAGTCGTCGGCATAAAATTCATGTATCGCTTATACATTTCTGAGGGCGTCCGCTAAGCCAGCTATATACAGTATACAGAGGAACGGGCTTGCGGAGTCACCCTGGACAACTCCAGTTTTCTGTACTACTGGCCTGCTGACATTATGAGCCCCGTTTTTGATAATAATTAAGTTCGCTTGCAGCATGTCACGTATTAGATTATACATAAAGTGTGTTGCAAAAAATTAGCAACTCAAGTTTTTTTGCGATAATTTCGGCTTGGTTTATTTGAATAGCTTGACATTTTAAGCGCATGATGTACATGACGAAACATGAGTATAGTGTTGATTTCATTGCAATCTCAAATCGGTTCATACAAAAAATAAAAAAGTGTGAAAACAGTATTGCAAAATATTAGCGCTGAGTGCTGAAAATTACGTGCCCCATCTTTCCCAGTTTGGGAGAGTGGCAAGTCTCAGCCCTGCCGAAGTGCAATGGCAAGGCCTCCTCCTGGGGTCTCCGCCTTCTTGATCACGGAGGTCCCGGCACCAGGTAAGTATTAACGTTTATTTAAAGCAATGATATCTAGCAGCATATAATCATCCTTCACTGAACACTACATTGGCTCTTCTGTGTTGATTTTTAGCCTGCTTTCCTTACACTATTTCGTAGTTGAGGTAAAACTGTAGGTGAATTCGGGATTTCGCTAGGATTACTAAATTGTCTGATATATATGCGTGCGGGGCTTTAAGATCACAAAGGAGATCCGCAAGTTCAGTTTCGTACAGATTCAAAAGGAAAGGGCTAGCTGAGTCTCCCTTGGCCACTCCGACTGTTCGGGTTATGGGCCCTTGTATGTGGTGATCGCCATGTTTCAGCGTAGTGACGTTGTATGCTGAAATGTTGTGTAAAATGTTAAAAATTGCGTCTTTTATACTAAAGCTTGAGCGTAGGGTGTTGAGGTGATAGGATTCGCGGAAGTAATAAAATGCGGTTTTAAAGTCAATAAAAACAGCGTCTGCCATTTCACTGTTAGAGTGGCGATACAGTACAAACAAGACGACATCCGATATAGACCGTTCCCGTAAGAAGCCATATTGTTCCACCGGAATCTTGTCCTCGATGGCCAAATACAGCCTGTCAATTGACGACGTTAGAACCCTGTAAAGCACGCTTGTGAGTACGATGCCTTTATAGTTCTTCGGGTCAGTTGAAAATTATTTTCGCTTATAGATGGGCTACAGACAGCTTTACCGCCACTCGACTCGAGTATTTTTCCTTATGTAAGGCATATACTGTACTGTTTTGTTAGGCTTCGACACATTACATTAACATTCTTCTTAATGTGATCATATGCGATAAAATCTGGTCCTGTCATTTTCTGTCTTGTTTCTACTTAATTGCGGCTTTGACCTCGTTTTCGCTAAATTCTAAAAAGTGACCCTTAAGAGTATTTCGATCTTGTGTATTCTTTCGCCGAGAGATTTGTGAAGTACGAAACTTAGTTATTATCGTTTATCATTACGTTCAGCGGGATTGATTTCCCTGGGAGCAGCAGCCATGGAGTTTCCGCTCTGAGTCTCACGCGCTGCTTCGCTTCGTAATGCCTCCTTTTTCTCTCTCTTTATGGGTGTGACTTCTTTTTTCATAATTGCAAACAATACAGAGAAGTGTTGCTAGTGGTACATTTTTCACAAACAGATGGCGTGTTTCGGTCTCGCAGCCAGAGGAATGGGCCATTTAATTGTTTCGTTCAATTTCGTTCACGCTATTGCTGTATTCCGCCAGCTGCAATGCCAGCTTTTTCCAGCAGGTGGCTGTTTAATGAGCGGTAATGCGTGTTTGATCTGAAATGAGACCGCGCGTTGTTTGCGATGCAGTTTGAACTCGACTTAAGAGCGTGATTGTGCCGATGGGCTGGTGGAGATGGGAAAGATAGTGGCCGTCGTCTGCGATACTGATGAATGAGAATGATATCAACCGCGCTAGAACCATTTTAGCTAAGATATGCTTCGTACAATTGCTGCAAGTGGTCAGTCTAAGCGCCGCTGAACTCCTCTTGTAAACCGACATTTCCTAAAACGTTTTTTGTCAAATCACAGTTCAAATCGCCACCTATTACTACGTTTTTATTTGCATCTGTACAGAGTTCCATACAGCCGCCGATTTCCTGTATCACTTGATCTACAGCTCTTTTTGGTGGGCTATAATTACATATTAAGTAATAGAGAATCAGTGCACCCGCACTACAAAAATATTAACATTTGGCCGTTCCCAAAACGTATAGAATACTGTCTCGTAGTTGAAATTAAGCGTATACTCCTTGGAGTGCATCCAAACTTATATGGTCTGGCAAGATCAGCAACACCCATATCTACAAGGGGTAACGCATCAAACCTGCTTACTCTGTCACGCGCCAACTCCAACCAGTCAAGGCTATCAATCAGAAACATTGGGGCCTCCTACTGGAACAAAGTACCAGCCTCCGTTAGGCAGACAAAGTCCCTGCTCAAATTCAAATGCGATCTCAAAGAGCATTATCTTGAAACTTTGGTATCTGGTTTAAAGTGATATAAAAATACAATCATGTTGCAATATATTTTAAATAGGTGAAAATTGCATATATAAATTATACATTGTTATTCATAAAAGGGGCTCTGAACAAGCTTTGTGCTTAATGGAGCTTGAAATTGATGTGTGCAATTATCTACAAGAAATGTCAATAAACAAACAGTTAAGACAGTTAAACAGTCCTTGAGCTTTAGTTCGATGCGCCTGGCAGTACCTTGAAGCAGCTTGGCATGCTCCGTGTTTTTTACTCCTAACGCACAACGCAGTACATAAAATACGTTGTGATGGGGAAAGGGCGCTCTAATGCGCTTTGTTTCGGAGGTTTCTGTTAAAAACAGTGTGTCATATTCGCTAACTAGTTGCTCCCCTACTGTTCGATATAAGTGACTAACGGTGACTTCGACGATCAATAGCTGACATTTTGATGAAGTCATACGTTTTCGGGACGTGGTCTGACTATTTTGTCAGTGATGTGTCTCCATTTCTTTCTTTGCATTGAGGTTCCTCGCTTGATCTGTAGCGTTTGGCGCTAATGCTCGCCCGTTTTTATTGCCGTTTTTACATTCATAAAACGTTTATTTAAGAAGACTACCATATGCCATAATTCCGTTTTTACTTTTTTAGCCGCCTTTAGCGTGCTCCTATTAAACTTATTTGTGCTCTCTCCCGCAAAGGAATATAACCGCTCAAAATAAATACAAACATTTAGAGGTTTTAGAGAACGACGGCAATGTTGAACAATTCCTGGACGAAACCGCTTTTCGAGCAGCACCGCGTTTTCACCAGTTTCTTCGTTTACGGACTCCTGCATAAACCGAGCTGGGTTCCATAACTCTTGCGATAAGTGCTACTGTACATTTTGCACCGTTATTTGCACCAACTCTCATTATGATATATATCGATCAGTGCCAGCCAATAAGTATCTAAATTGTTCTAGCTTTTAAAGAATTTGTCCGAAATGAAACCTCTCAACGCCTGTCCATTTATAGAGCTCGGGGCTCGGCACGGCTGTGGGAGCCATTGTCTCGAAGCTGTCTAGAAGGAGGGCATAATCAAAATTACTTGTTTTGATATCAGCAGGTAGGAGACTTTTTAGTGCATTGCATTGCACACAAACAACTTTGATGTACAAACCATCAAAGTTGTTCCAAACGATGCGTTGATTTGGGCTGCGCTTAGCCTGTAGTGCTTAAGCACCGTTTCTCAGGCACGTGTAGATTGTGTACACACAATATTTGTACGACATGGGGCTTAGATTTTCACCGGCCACAGAGTGGAATAAGCTCCCACCCTGCATTCGCTAAGCAAAAGCTATGCAAGAGTTTGAAAAAGAAGCAAAGAAACACTTTTTGCAAGGCTGACATTTAAAGAATTCGAAGTTACTAGTCGGCACTAGCCTTCGCGCAATCCCTTAAATTATTCTATAAAGTTCGGTTGCAATCAAGAAATCAAACGCAGCAAACGACGTCCGCATTACAGAAGATTAGCTGGTAGCAATTTGAAGCACGAAAAGCGGCGGAGAATGAAACTGGAGGTATACGCTAAGCCATGCTTTCATCTGATGTAGAAGATTGATTATAATATTAGAGAACACAAATAACCAGTATACGTCGTGAGAGCTGTGAGAGAATAGTTAGACCCGGGGACTCAGGGTAGACAGAGCACAATACGTTTCTTGTAACCATGTTTTTGTCATTTCTTTTTATCGTTTTTGTCAACTAGACGGAACCATTAGTCGGCGTCTTTGCTAAGCAAAATATAATAGAGAGTCGAATGGAAAGTACACGCGACTCCCACGAAACAGAAACACGTTTAGACGGAGCGAGAGTCCCGCAAGGTTTTCATCCTTCCTTACATGAAGCTAATGACATAGAAAGTTTGTAATAGTTCTAAAACACACAGTTCGTACTGAATACGCTTCTTCGTGACTCAACTTTCGGATTGAACCGTGTGCGAATTTGCCTCCAAATACCTTAAGCAGAAAATTCGACTTTGCGGCTAGCCTACTGACGTAGTGAGAACAGTCTCAATGACACTAAACAAAACGCACACATTTATTTAAATATGACGACTACACAATGCAATAATAATCTTAATACGATCTCTCCTATCTCCGGACCCACCTGCCCGTGTCTTTTAAGACCTGTCGTAATTCTGTTTTGCGCCGTACTTTCGTACTTGGCGTACCCAGGCACAGCGCACAACATACCAGCAGTTTAGTACGCTTAACGTTGCTTGCCGGACATAAGCAAATGGATATGTACATTCGACGACATCGTGCCCCGTGATGACCACAGACAGAATCGTGCCGATGTCGCCGTCGATTGGTACAGAGACTGTACCTTCCCCCGCGTACAGTACAATATTCTCGTAGTTCAGTAGTGCTCCCACGTTGATCACAAGTTCGAGCCAGCCAGCAACCAGCCAGCAACTGCCATTACTGGTACCGGCCTGGCTCGTTCAACAGGCGTCGTTACTGCTATGAGGTGGCTGTTTTCGCAGCTTCGAATATATCATTGCTGTTCGGTAGCAGGCAGATTCGCTAATCGCAGCGGTGACGAGGGCAGCACTTCCAGGTCAACCGTCAGCTCTTTCACCATCTGCCGCAGGTGTCGTTCGGGCTCATTTTCTCGCATGAGCTGCTCGATCCGCCGGCCGTTGATCGCCACAATGACGTCGCCAGCGAACACGTTGTTGTGGCTGCCGTCTTCGCGGCGTGAACGCGACACGCTCGCGGCCGACTTGGACGCCGAACGCTGCTTCGTCAGGTCGTGGCTCTCGATGAAGCAGAGCAGCTCGGCCGCGCCGGCTGAGAACACCTTTCGCACGCTGAGCGTGAAGCCGTGCTGAATCTGGCCGCGCTTCCAGCACGAACAGGTGCTCTTCTTCTTTTGGCCCTTGAAGCTCAAGATGATTGGTCGGTAGCGATAGAGTAACGTCTGCATATTGATCGTGCCTTCGGAGGCCTCACGAAACGGGTTCTCCTGCACGACCGACAGCACGATCGGCGAGCCCTTCTTCGACAGCAGCACGACAATTCGCTGCTCGGTCGCGTTTGTCAGCGATGTTTTGTCGATTTCCAGCACGAGGTCGCCGAGGTGTAGCTTTGCCTCGCTGATAATTTTCGCCGTGCTCGCGATCTCCTTGACCATGAAGCGGAACATGCCGTCCTCGCAGAGCAGCCGTCGAAAGGCTACGGGCCGACGACGACCCTTACAGAGACGATAGTTTCCACCAAACTCCTGCACAATGACCTGGACGGGCTCTTTGCGGGTTTTGTGCTCGGCCACGGTAGTTCCGCCAGTCGTATCGTCGGCGACCTTTTTTAGCTCGGAAACGTGCCTCCATCGGATAGGGTCCTCAATATCCACCTGCATGTCTAGTGGGTCAATAAGCTGTCTAATTATTCGAGAGCTAAACGTCATTAAGGGTTGGTGCTCTCTCGTGTAATCAACGAGGCTACTGAAATTCACGGGAACATCTTTAGTCAGCGCTTTTCCTGCAACGCAAACATACAAAAATATTTTTTTTCTTTAGAATTCCAAGTAGAGCAAAAACAATTACCCCTAGTGATTTTTACTAATACGGGTGTAATCACACGTCTTATCTACCACACTATGTAATAATACTAATAATAATCACCATCCCGCCATGGTTTAAGGGCAAATGCCTCCAAATGCCACGGTATATTGTTATCAAAAGTAGTACTAGCACGGGTAACCAGCACGAGGGCGAGTTTCTGAGTCAGCAACTGTCGCTGGCAGTGTGTAGGGAAAACGCCGCCACGTATCGGCTCTAAGCATGAGGGAGTGGGAGTGAATCTAAGCGGGTACACGTTTGGGCTCCACAATGTACTAATAATAATGATAACGAACCCCAACTACGACCACCACAGTCATATACTTTGCGAAATGTGCAGGAGTCTCTAAGGTCACTCCGGGGCTTGCGTATGCATATGACGCGCCTTCACTCTACATATACCCAACCTTCATCTAGTCAATTTATAAGACACTCGCCGTCGCCTGCGTCGCTTTCGGCTCAAGACGACCCCGAACAGGCCAACCAGGATGCGAACCTCGATTCAATTACGCTAATATGTTCCCTGGCCCGGGTGCACCGAAACATTAAACTAGTCAAAGTGATACGCAGAGGAGTCAGAGAAATATGCTGCGGAGCCTACGCTGAAGCACTTGCTAATTTTAACACAAGGAAACCCAATGCGTCTTGGGAGAAGCTTCTAATAATGCCAATACTTATGCTACGCATCCCAGCACGGAGGCAAAATGATCGATCATTATGCCAAATAATCAGAAATAAATTACCACCTTCACAAGCTGAAGGTGATGTGCGTTTCGCCGCACGGATCCTGCTTTCGACCGACTCTTTTGCACCATTCAAAGATCACACGAAGCAGGGATGGAGAAGAAAGCACCCCCTTCCATTATCAGATGCAAGCGAACACCTAGGATCCCTCCAGGCACCAATAACAACAGGAACCCACACTATACATCATAAATTGGTTTCTGACGCCGTCCGACCTTTCGCCATAGCATCTGGACCTGGATTAGATGGGATGCGCCCCCGACATCTCCGGGACATGCTAAACAACTCAATACCCCCATCCGGGAGACTTCTAGAAGAAGTCTGCTCTCTGGTAGCCTCGGCACTAAACGGCAACCTGCCTTCTCTATGCCTGACAATCTTTTACGGGGCAAACCTTACGGCCCTAAAAAAGAAGGACGGCCCTAAAAAAAAAAGGACGGCTCAATCAGACCCATAACATGTGGCGACACGATCCGCTGTACGAGCATATATCGAAACAGACGGTCCTGTGCGGGTTCTAGTCAAGCTAGACTTTAGCAACGCTTTTAACACAATACGAAGCGACGTAATATTAGAAGAAGTAAGACTTTACGTACCGGAACTCCTTCCGCTAGTATGGCAAAGCTACAGGGATCCATCTATGATAGCGTCGTATCTGGCCAAACGAAGTGTGAACTACGACGGCAGGGAGTACGCGATGACTGCAGGTGTATCACAAGGCTCCGTGCTAGGACCTACGCTATGGAACTTAGCGTACGACGGCGTGCTAGAGATAAGCAGGCCTCGCGGTGTTGAGTTCGTCGCCTATGCCGACGACCTGGCAATCTTAGTCACCGCAAGGGATGCGGAGCTGTGGGAGGACCGAGCAATTGACGCCTTAGATGGGGTTAGCCGGTGGATGAAGTCGCGCCACCTAATGCTAGCACCGGAAAAGAGCGAGGCGGTTTTGCTTATTGGCAGAACGCACTGCCGGGAGCTGGATATCCGTGTGGACGGTCACATGATCCAAATACACAAGCAGGTCAAATACCTGGGTGTTATGCTCGACAGAAACTTAAGTTGTACAGCCCACATTGATTATGCAACGGCCAAAACGCATCAGGTTGCGGGCAAGCTCGCCAGGCAAGAAACAAGGCCAAGAACAAGAGGGCCCTCGGAGAAAAAGCGCCGTCTTCTAGCATCAGTCGCTGATTCAATTCTGCTCTACGAGTCAGCAGTGTGGGGACCAGCTGCACTGAAGACCAAGAAGAATAAAAAAAAAGCTAAGGAAAGCGCAGAGAGTGCTGGCAATCAGGGTCGCCAGAGCGTTCAGGACGGTGTCTATAGACGCTGTGCTGGTAATTTCCCGCATGATACCTTGGCCAAAACGGATAGAGGAGAATATCCTTAAAACCGGGACCAGACACTTAGAAAAGACGATGCAAGAATAAAGACTCTGGAAAGCTGGGAGGCTGAGTGGACTGGGGCTAAACGAGATGCACCAGGGTCGTGGACGAGGTTAATAATCCCAGATCTCATCAAATGGTACCGATGCGAGTACGCGGAGACGACGTACCACCTAACCCAAGTTCTCACCGGTCATGGCAGCTTCCAGACCTACATGGTGAAGATTGGGAAGACTGAGGTAGACATATGTGTCTTGTGCGATTCCGGCGAGACCGACGACGTGGATCACACGCTTTTTGCACGCAGAGCTCTTGAGATCACGAGACAGACAACCCGCTCACGGCTAGACGTGCAGTGCAATACGACGAGAGACCTACTCTCAGGGATGCTCAGTTCGAAAAAAGGTTGGGAGGCGGGCTCTGATTTTGTGGAGACTGTTATGAGAGAGAAGATAAAGCTGACGGAAGATAGGCGGCAACGCATGGAGCGCCGCCAGGCCGAAGATTGAGAGCCAGACTAGCGGCTCCCGACATGCTCTGAAGTAATACCACAAGTATCCCGGTCATGTAGGTTAGGGGGTCACTAGGTTTTTAGTGGGTTTGAGAGTCCCACACTACCCAGACCAAAGGGTGTGTCTTATGCATTTTTTGTTCCTGGCCCCTGTACAAAAAAAAAACACTGGACAGACCTTGTAGTAGCGAATGGCGATCTTTTCGGCCACCACTGGTTAGTCGCTCAGCGAACACTACTTCTAGTTCGTCACAGTACGTTGTCTGCTCGGGTACGAGGTTCCAGTTGACGTCGTTGAACAGCGGATTCTCGAATATCTCTGTGTAGTCCCGCGACCCTAAGCGCTCGCGAGGATTCTTCACCAGAAGCTTCGCCAAGAACGTCTTGACGAGACTGTCTTGCTGATCGCAGGGATTGCTGACCTTATCCCAGTCGATTTCTTGCGTGGTAATTTGCTCGGCTAGATTTTGATTTCGGAACGGCAGCCGGCCGTAGGCCAGCCGAAAGTAAACGATGCCGACCGACCACCAGTCCGAGGCTCTGCCGAATGCCTTGCCCAGATGAACTTCGGGTGCCATGTAGGCCTCGGTGCCGGCTTTGTCTCCCGAGGTGAATTCTGTCGCCGTGCGATTGAAGAACGAGATCTGGTGTTGGGTGCCGAAGTGGCTAATGCAGACCTTGTTGACATCGAAGTCGATGAGCTTGACGCGGCCCTCGTGCGTGATGATCATATTGGCCGGCTTGATATCGCGATGAACGAACCCGCTGAAGTGCAGGTGCTCAACGGCCATCATCAGCTGCAGCATGATCGCCTGAGTCAGACAGACGCTCAGCGCCATGTTTTTGCCCATCAGGTCTGTTAGATCGACGCCGTCGACCGCCTCCATGACCGTGACGGCGATTCCGGGTCCGACGAGGTTTTGTGGACTCGACTCACACACGATGCTGCTATCCTTGGACGACGCCATAAATGCGGCAAAGATCCGACAAATGAACGGATGATTCGTCACAACCGAACCCACCATTTTGTCCATGAACGGCGTCTCGTCTTTCGGATCGTTACGAAACTTGCTTTGAGGCACAAGCTTAACGGCGACATCGATCTCGTCCCTGTACGTTGCCCGGTAGACGGCGCCGAACGCGCCCTTGCCCAGCACTTTGTACGGGCAGAAGTCTTCGATCAGTGGAACGAAGCTCGTGAAGGGTCTCGGGTCAATCATCTGCTTGTGCGACTGCACTGTCGTCTTTAGAACGGCGACGATTGTCTGCCAGTTAAGTGCGACAATCCCGGACAGCTCGGCCAGTTGTCTGTCAAGATCCTCCAGGATAGCGATGAATTTTTGCAGCTGCTCGGCCACCGGCTCCGAGATTTCCGGATTAATCTTACCCAGCGAGTGCACGAGCGTAATCAGGTTCACTAGGCACTCGCGCAACATGACCGCTTTCAGCGTTCGCTTCTGCAGCCGCATGCAGATGTACCGATACGACAGCGAGCACTGCGACAGCGCAAAGTAGAGTATCGGACTACGCTGGAGAACGCGCTGCCGATTCTCGCTTTCGGCCATGTAGACCTGAAGGTAGGCCAACGGGGCTTCAAGAAGAGCAGGACGCTTATCCGCTAGGTCCTCGATCGGCATGCGGGCCTTACTCGTCGGGGCTTCGCCACCGGACGCCAGTGTCTCGCCTGCGCCTCTGAGGCGGACGCGTGTCCTCCAGAATGCGGCACGCGACCATTTGCGGCCGTTTACATCTGTGGCGAGTCTAAACTTCAACTTTCGTCTCATGAACCCCGAAACAGGAGTGGCCTGATTCCGGTCACGATTTCCACTCATATGTCGAGCTTCGTCTGCTACAGGAAATCATTCCTACATGACTTCGATTGCTAGTGGCTTTTCGTGTGCTCTATGCTAGTTTGCTCTGGACCATACACAGTTGTCGTATTGGACAGACCATACCACAGACCATTTACTAAGATTCTGGTCGCGTATCTATCAGTATACGAAGTACTTGTCGCGTCTGTCAATACAAAAAGAACACATTTGTCGCGTCTATTGATATACGAAGCAGTGTCTTGGCATACGTCTATAACAAACTATAGCATTTTAATATCTATATTTTACTAATGATGTGTCGGATTGGCCGAAGTGCCCCCCATTCATGGTAATGGGTTTAGGGCGTGTACATTAAACATAGTTCCGGTTGTACAACTATATTCTGATGGTAATGACGGCGTAATATAGTAGTTTTGCATCACACGTTTGCTGTGTGCATATGAACGTTTAGTAGATCTTGTGTGGGTGGGCAACTGGCACAAATGCTAGTGGTTGGGATGGTGGGCACAAACATTTAAAGCAGCACTGCCTTTCCCTTTCAAGTATAGAACAATGCGAGTCTTAGAAATTATAAATAATTGTACTTAATTGAAGCGTCTAATTCGCAACTGTGTTAACTTTTTTTTCAAATTTAACTTGACTCTTCCCTTATTTACAAGCTTTGGGTTGCCTAGCTGACTACTAAATTAGAATGATATAATATTTTAATCGTACTTACACTGAAACGGCTTCCCTGGTGCAAGGAAACATGTTTCATCGAAGTAACGCATAATTCTTAACGATCTTTAGAAGATATAAGTTTTGCTAGCACTGACTAGTTAAAGTAATCGTGCCATGGGATGACAACTTGAAAGTAAGTAGAGTTGAAAACAACGAGCGTTATTACAGTTATGTTTATTTCACTCAAATTGAGTACATTATACATTTCAAAATGTTTCGTCATGAAGCCCTAATTTCTTCACGCTCCCGACGAGCGAAGTAGTGCAACGATTCTCGATCCAGCGCTGTGCATTCCACTGCATGGCAGAACCGGCAGGTGCACAACTCGTAGTCCTCGTGAAAGGTTGCGTTTGAACATAGTGGTAGTGATAACCATGCATATGTACCTGGTGTATCCGTGGCGATTGTCACATGGACCAGACCAAAGGCGTTGAAAACATCCAAACCACCGACCTGCCGTCTGGCCTGTTCGACTTTAGCTTCCCACTCCGAAAATAAAACATTCGTAAGGTACTGTACGCGGCATCTTCAGCCTTAGTCGGATTGATTCAGCAGCCGGTGGACAGCCTGACATGAATACACAAGCGGCTCCTTGCTCAGATGGGCAAGCAACTCGCTTCATATATAATAAAAAAACACCTTTCAAGCTGGCTGAAATTCGCCAGCGTGAGGTGTTTTCTCACCCTGTCAAGACCATACACCAGCCCCGGAACAATCTTAAGCATGAAGAGCCTCACTGCTGAGAAAACGGACAGTTCTCGGACATTGCCTACTTCCCCGTAAAGAAAGACAAGTGTCTTCCGTACTGTTTCGTTTATATACCCTGTGAACGTCGCTCCTGTGTGAATGAACGCAAAGGCCAAGATACTAAAAAAGAGGTAACAAACTCCAATGGTTGGCCGCAGCAACGTATAACGTCTCTGGCAGCCAATAAACCTCCACGCCTGATTTTCATGGCTTTGGTCTTCCTGGTGTTTATCTCAAGTCCCTGTGAGACAAGGAACGCCTCTATCATAGAGGTAATGCGATTGATGGCACTTAAGGTCGCGATGAGGGACCACGATATAATCTGCATACATAACCCCTACGACTTTTTGGTACTCCTGTCGACGTAAGCCGACGAGGTCAGAAACGAGAAGTTTAAACGAGGCGCAGCTCAAGCGGGTCTCTTTGCGGAATTCTCACATTTTGCTTAATCTCTAATGCACCCTACTCACCGTCTACCAACAAGGTGTCTTCCTCAAAAAAACTTGCTATTACACTCAGGGGAGAGCCACGCACTCCTGCTCATTGGAATGCTTTAACCAGCAGATGGCGCGGGGCTTTGTCAAAGGCCTTGATGCAGTCAATAAAAACTGCATGCAGATGACCTTTGGGTTGTGCCAGAGCTCGCTCGATTTCTGACTGGAGAACGTGGATTGCATCGCGGGTGCCTCCGCCTTTCCTAAAACCGAATTGCTCCGGTGGAAGTGCCTCTTCAGCCACGTGCTTAATCCGTCGAATAACCAACTTATAGAAAATGTTCTTCAATGTCATCACCATGCCTACCCTTGAACAGAAGAGAAAGTCTAGCGACATGCCAGACTTTAGGCATCCGCCCCCTCTTTATAATTTAATTAAAGAAATCACAAAGACTTTCTGCCAAGAGAGGAAGTGACTGGATCCAATGCGCATAGCAGACCTTATTGGGCCCTGAGCTCTTTCTCTTCGGGAGTGACCGTAGGACCTGACACACATCCTCCACCCCGAAAGGCAGATTCATGTTGTGCTGCTCCAATGTAAGCGTATGCTGTACGATTGGAGATACGGGCGCAACGTCACGATTGAATAAGAGATTAGTTAGGTGGCTCTTTACCTGCCCGTCGCTAAACGGGTTCACCGCCCTACGAGGTCGCACGATGTAAGCTGGGGGCTTTCGTTCTGCCCTTTCGAGCAGCCGTCGTTCCTCCCGCCTTGCGTGTTTCCCTTTATGGTCATAGCAGAGTCTTATATAAGCCTTTCTAGGCTCAAAGTAGTCCAAACAAAGCTTAATTATGATGTTTAAGCGAAAATAAAACGAACTCTGGACTAAAAATTGGGGAACTCCAGTTTGAAACTCGCTTTTAACCAATTATTACCTAAAGGTGTTTTTCCTTTTTATAAAAAGCAAACTAGGTGACTGAGTTGTCACCTATACTTAGATCACAAAACATCCTCCAATAGACATCGTGCCGAAGCGAATCAAATGTTTTGGCCAGATCGAGGATTATTGCCACAACAGCGTTATCACCACCAGCGCCACGGCGAGTAACCCGTGCTATGTCTTTAAGCGCTTATTTAGTCAAACTGGCGGCATTTTTTACTAGCTTGGATAGGATTTCGCTTTAAAGGTTTTCTTGATCTGCCCGCGTCGACTTGAGTAATTAAATTCATAGCCTAGATGACGCCTAGAAAATAATAATAATAATAATAATTTTTTTTAATAATTATTATTATTATTTATTACATGTTAAACAATGTTACAGTTGTGAGGTCTGAACGTATTATTGCAAAGTTTTTTTAAATAATAATAATAATAATAATTATTATTATTATTATTATTATTATTATTATTATTATTATTATTATTATTATTATTATTATTATTATTATTATTATTATTATTATTATTTTCATTATTATTATTTAGTTAATACAATTGTGAGGTATGAACGTTTAAATCATGTTTATCCTGCTCTGTTCGCTTTCTGTCAGTTCATGGCGCCTATAATGGAAGCCACGTTCCCTCTACACACGGCCAAAGACATCATCTGTCTCAAAAACATGGCCTCGCGTCGATCGCCCGTAACGCCTTCGATTCGTTTCCGATGTCTTGCAGGAGTTTTGCTGTACCTGTGCTGATGGGGCCAAGTGTCTCTAATGTAATGGGTGCAAAGTGGTAGCTTCTAGATAGTTCTAGATACTTCCTCCGTTTTTCAGAATCCGCACGTTCTGCTACCTATCCCGATTCGACTGCGCTGTGGCGTAAATATGATAACGCCGCCGTGCATGAAACCGTTACATCCCATACAAGGCATTTTCCGTGCGACCACAGCGGGATGGTGACCCCGTCAGGTCGCACCTCACTGCTGCCATTAAGACCTACTGGTTCGGGCGTAGATGGTATCCCTGCCCTTCTAAGAGCTCTTCTCACTATGGCGTTGAGTTCAGCGTGCCTTGTAAGTCTGCCGGGGCTTTTTAGACAGCTTAACGGGTGTAGACCGTCCGAGTCAACCGGTTGGCCGCATGAGAGGCACGTGAAGGGCTGGCATTATTATTATTATTATTATTATTATTATTATTATTATTATTATTATTATTATTATTATTATTATTATTATTATTATTATTATTATTATTATTATTATTATTATTATTATTATTATTATTATTATTATTATTATTATTATTATTATATTATCACTAATGCTAAAATAGTTAGATACATTTAATGATTTTATAATTCGATTGCACATGCAACAGTCCGCTCTGGATTGCCGTTTCCAAATAGGGCTTATCATATTAGAAATTTGGGTAATGTTACACCTCAATGAGACACGACGACACGTTCCATTGCTTCAATGTGTTTGTCTAAGTAAGGCCGCAAAACCTCACAACAATACGTAAAAAAGAACAACTAAACTGTTATAAAGCCTTATGTAATAATTGCAATCTTTAATTATAAAACAGCGAAATATTGTATTACATATGAGGCTAGCTTGTCGGACAATTTGTGTGATATGAGTGCTAGAGAATATCCAGTTCGCTTGAATCTCTCCCCTCTAGATTTTCCAGAGTCTCCTTGAACATCAAAATGGCGTCGTTTCAGTTCGTCACTGTCGTTCACACGCCCACCGTTCTTATCATGTGGTCGACAAACTCCCAGATCAGATAGTAGAGAGACCTGTTACGGTGAGGAAACCTGCGTCTTGTGCGGCCGTAAGAGCCCCGCAGGGCAAAGTGATATGTTTTATGTCATCCGGCTTGCTGGAGTCGCACGTCACACAGATGTCACTGTCAGCTGTTTTAACCCTGTGCGATGTGGCTCTAGAACTGACCGTGTCCAGTCAGCATCCGCGTCGTACAGCAGGATGTATTGCCAACCTGGAAAGTCTCACAGCCCGAGGTCTGGGTCAGTATTTTGGTCTAGCTCTGGACCCGGTCAACCCGACTTTTACCTTTGCCCATTCCTCCTGCCGGCTTGCGAAGGTGCCATTTCTGGCCATGGCCAGGCCTGACCTTCGTCTACCAGGCGCTTGCTTCTTTCTTTGTGAACAGGTCATATGGCAGTATCCTGGCTGGGATGAGGATGGTTTCGGGCGAAACCGCCCGGTACGCGCAGCTTACCCTGAGCGCAGCACCACCCGGTGGCCTGATCTTAGTGTTTACCTACTTTGCTGTCTCCAGTGCCCTTGTTGTGTTGTGTTATTGTGGTCAGATGCCGCGTACGGCGCCGTTGATTTGACCACTGTCGCTAACGGACCCCCTTTGATTTCCGGCCCTCAGCAGAACAGGTCTTAGTTACCAATTCCCGGGTCCGGCCACCAGGTAGTTTTCTCCTGCTGCAGGTGGGTTTCCCCTCCTCCTAGGAGAACAGGTCTACCTTGGCTCTTTGCTCTTGTCTGCCTCGTTGCACAGTCACGGCTGCGGACAGCCACTACGTGGACGTGCTGGGTTTGTCGGTTTGTGCGTACGTTTGGTTTGCATGCGCGCAATGTGACCTGAACGTTGGTGCATGCGCTTTACACCGTTTGCACACGTGTACATCGGCTATACGTGCACTGAACGTCGGCTGTGCATGCACTGTGCATTGGCGGTACTGTTGCTGACTACGGGAGGACGGAGCTGCGTGGCGGACCTGCCACCCAGGTAGGTAACTACTCTCGTTATATTCTCGGAGAGCGTCGTCCGAATCAGACTACAATCTCGGGCATTCTTAAGTTGCGGGCCGTATGGGCGGCGTAACGATCTGTTGCTTTTTCGCCCGACTTGTGGCCATCACCTGTACTCTTGTACAATACTTGCTTGAAGTTGCATCTAGAAACTGCGGGAGAAAAGCGCCCAAAAGACGCGTTTCAGGGGTGAAGTACACCGCAACGTATGCCATTAAGCTGGCCGTTCAGGAAGCCGAGCTAGAGATAGATGAGAACATTGGGCTTCTCTAGGCCGCAGTGGACATTGCATTTTTCGGGCTTTCTCCTAAGATAGACGAACTTTTTGTTAAAGTCCATAGGCCGTAGAGCGGACACTGCAGCTGGCAGCTGATACTGGCTCTGCTCCAACCCTCTGGTATATACCTCTCACAAACGGCTTTGTGCTACTCCGTCCCGGCCTGACCGTCCAGACAACGGTCACAGTTCGGGTCAAGGAACGCCGGATATTTGCGGACATTCTCAGGAACATCAGAAAGCATATCGCGGAAAAGGACTCTCCAAGCATACGGTGGACGGGGTAGAAGAATATAAAGAGTAAAGAATACCCAGGGTGATCCTGTCATCCGCCTCAGTAAGATAGCTCCTGGTGCGGGTGCAAATATGGTAGCGGCCATCGCGTCCTCTCTACAGCACACGAAGCTGAGAGCTGCTCGGCCAATTCTCTCTAGGAAACGGCGCTGTGGAGAATGAACCCTTTTCTGACCGAGACCTTCGTTCGAGACCTCGATCAAAAAGCTGTGCGATGCTCTAGCTGATGTCCCAAACAGAGGCTCCGACCCTCGGTAAGGCAGTGGCACAGCCAAATGATAACCGGTGATGCGAGTACCGGCCGCAGTGATGCATCATCTTAAAGCCCACCTAAACATTACGTAGGACATTCACCATCCGACGCATGCAGTATCTTTTCGAGTCCCCGAGCGTAAACCCGCACTTCCGGAATCCATGCTGGCCTTGCCCGAAGCATTAATAGGCCGGAACGCGACACCCCTTTTCTCTAGGCTACACGTTTTTGGAATCAGCGGCCTGCTGGCCCGTTTCCAGGCACTTAGGACTCACTAGTTCAAGGACATCGTCCGGGCCGGGGGCTTTGTTGAAGGCAAGTTTTTTTTGGGTCCATTCAATCTCTTCTAGTATAACATGCGGGCATATCATCCGGGTTCCCGTCGAACTCCTCCCCCTTCTCCTTTCGTGCCCGGAAGTGAATTATGTAGCCCTCTCGCAGCATCGCCAGGGAGAATCTGGGCTGCCATCTCCAGAGCCTTGACAAAAAAATCTGATAGAGCAAGCCTAAAAGTCTTTTTGACAGCCTCTAATTGCTCCTTATCCTTGGCGATGAATTCTTAGAATGTCGCTCGGAACTTCTCGGCTAGTTGACATTTGGCTCAAGCAATAGCTTCTCCTGTAATACCCTTGTCGTCTTATATGTTCCGTGTTTTTTTGCTAACCAAATTAACCAACTAATAAATTCGTGTCTATGCCCGGTTGTGTCTTTTACATATTTTTCTCTTCACACGTGGATCATGTCCGATGTGCCGAATTAAGCCATCGTGGGAGCCAGTACCCCCTATAACTTCACACCTCTACGTTGCGGAGTGACCTACAGCCAAATAGTGTCCGTGCTCAGGCGTAGGAGCCAACAACCTGGGCTGGCTGTAGTATGCCAACCACTAAGTGGCGTTTGCCACTCTTTTCGCCGGAGAGGCCGTGAGACCAGAGAGGCTCTCCTATGACTCTCGGGCATTGAGCACCGCCGCCTTTCCCAGGGACTCAATGACAGGTGGGTCCGATTTGGGCCTGGCGCTCACAATGCTAGTGATTAGGTAGGGTACCTGTTGGGGCGTCTCCAGGAGCCAGTAGCACTTCGTTAGCGCTTCAAATTCATCAGAGTAATGAAAGAACATTCTTCGCAGCGGCGATTTTCCTGTCTAGGTGAGCATGCACTCTCACCAGGTCTGCGGGCACGCAAGGGACGCTTATTGCCCCGGAGTTAGAAGACTGTGAGGGCGTCTATTCCCGCTTTTTATCTCTGTGCCGGTTCATGGCGTTCACGGCTTTAAGCCGAAGCCCGGTCCCGTTCTTAGCATCAAGCCATAAGTCATCTGGCATACACATAATTGCGCCCCTTGTTAATGCGTACCCGCAAAGGCGTAAATCAAAAGTTTGGAATGTCTCCGGTGGCCCCACCCATTTGTGTTATTCGCTTGTAGAGGTCCGCAACCGTCGTAATATACAGCCGTACAACCTACAAATCACTTCAGCGGCGGCATGGAGGGAGGCGACGAACTTGTTCGACGCTGTTTTGACACTCAAGACAGCCAAGGAAACGGCCAGGCGGGAGAGGTTTGAGCGGGTCTCTCGGGGAGCAGCCAGGCCCTCATGGTCTCGACGCACCCTCACAGGACGGATTACAAAATGGCATCCCCCTATCCAACCGCAGGTAGACATGCGGGATGATAGTCAGGGATAGAGCTGATTGAAGGAGAGCGGCAGAGACGCCTCTCCCACGGCTTCGATGTAATGCCAAAGTAATACCGAGGCTGGGGGGTGGGGAGGAATCCGGGTTTAGTGGGTTTGCGAGTCTCACACTAGTCACGCAGGCTGCTAGTGGCGCATGTGCATCATGCATTCCAGAAACCTCCCAGAACAAAAAAAAACTACAAAGCTGCAACAAAGTCACTACTGCACTCTTCGGCGAGGGATAGTCTTCCTAGCGCTTCCGGAGCGACATTCAAATGTTTGTCTGACTTGGGCGTTAGATTTTTATACATGTGTAGATAATATCATGTCTACAGCGCCGTCACGGCTCATTTGGTACGGTCGCATTGCAAAAAGTGTTCTTTTAGAAAGAGACAAAATTTAAGCATAATCAAATATTTCTTTTCGAATCTACAACAAGCTGAGTTTGCTTTTAAACTCAATACTCAAAATGCGAAGCGAGCACTACATGCTTAAACTTACTGAAAGACAGTCGTCACTTGTGCATTCGCCACGGTGCAACGTTTCTGTCTCATGAATGATCTCTTTATGTCCGCCCGTGAGTCTTTAAACAGTGTAGCCATGCGCCACAAAAGAACATTAACCTATCAGTTGATAAATTTTACCCAGATTTCATTTGTGACCATTGCTTGTAAGAATGTGCCACAATACTGCAATGTGTCTTTTCTGTTCCTATATTTTGCAGCTATAATATTGTACAAGTAAACATTTATCTATCCGCTGATGAATCTCACCCATATTTGATTTGTGATCGCTGGTTGTGAGAAGGTGCCAGAATACAGCAAACAGCTAAATGATAGATCAAATTCCAGTGAATTGAGACTTCGCAAGACAGACAGTAGAATTCAAACCCGTCCGTAATAGAAAACAGATGCGTCGTGCGTGTTTGTCTAATATAGCCATTTAACTGCTAACCTTTTTGTCAGTCACAAATCGATAACTAAAGTAAGGACAATATTCAGATAGCTATTCCGGCAGACAACTAAACATTTTTGTGGCCATATTTTGAGCGTCCTTTATTGTTGTGTATTGATTGAGCTGTCCCGCATACGCAGGTCTCCCGTGGCCGCACGATCAATGCGAAACGTTTCAGATAATGTAGCGACGTAAACAACAGCACTCAAGAACAGACACTCTGCACTTCTAACAGAGGTGCAGGCGCACGGTATGCTGTCTCAAAGGCCGCCGATATCATCATTATACACTGAACTTGCAGGAGAGAGCACAGCGATGCAGCAGCGATTTTAAACATCCCTCGCAGATCAAGCTATGCATATAAATATATATATATATATATATATATATAGCTTGGCATTGTATTAGCTGAAAGGTAGCGAGAAGATTGTCGAACAGCAAAATAGCTGCTGTGAGCTTGGTGGTATGTCGATTTCCGACGCCTGTGTACTTCTTCACACACACTTCGCTCGTTGCCAGCCATACGTCGGCAATGATTGAAGCGTTCCGTGGGAACTTAGTGGGCGGCTGCTGCTGCTGCGGCTGCTGCGTAGTGACGCTAGTGGAGACATACGTGATGATGATCATTCTGCTTATGATGGTGACGTTTCTTGTGGCTTTTGGCCACGGCGGTCGTCGCCGCCGCCGCTGCTGCCGTCAGCTCTGCCCTCAGTTTCGGTCCGACGTCTGTCGAGTGGGTGCCACACATGGGCGACGACATGTAGCGAGGGGCGGCCATGTTGTCGCCGCCACCAGCTGACAGCGACGCGTCGTTGAGCTGGTCGGCGAGGCTACGGCCGCCACCACGGCCACCACTTATGACGCCGCTTATGCCCGTCGACTTGTGCATCGGGCAGTCGTCGAAGTCCAAGTGCGGCACTTGCTGACTGGCGGCACCCTTGGTCCGCTTCGACGATGACGACAACAGCATCGATGATGAGGACGACGACGACGACGACGACAACGACGATGCGGACGACCCAGATTCGTGATCGTTGCGGCGCGACTTAGCCGCCGTTTTAGGCGCTTTAGTAGAAGAAGCTCGTTTCGAGCGTCCACCCTTTGTTGGCGACGTCGGCTGCTGCTGTTGCTGCTGTGGATCCTGAGCCTGGGACGGTGACGACGTAGAAGGCGCCGCTGTCTGCGGTGGGTCGAGATCAGTCCGCACTTTGGTATACTTGCCTCGCGGAGGCCTTTTAGGGCACTGGTCCTCGGTGTTAGTTTCGCTACCGGTAAAGCGCCGGACATACCACTAAAGAAAAACACCACCAATGTTACAAGGTATTGAAGATTCTACAAAACACTTAATGTAATATATAGATGTACATTAATAATAAATAAATATAATATTATATATATATATATATATATATATATATATATATATATATATATATATATATTACATATATGGGAATTATGTAATATATAGATATACATTAATAATATATATATATATATATATATATATATATAAGGCAATTTATTAAAAAACAATTATGTTCAAGTGTGGACGCACGTGGATTCAATAAACAAATATATATATTATATATATATATAAGATTCTCCTAATTGTCAATAAACACGCACAGCCTTTTTTCTTATTCATGTAGCAGCAGACACCCAGAACGCAATCTTAAGTACTGCTCTCTCGCCCAGCTACATACAAGCATCGTTAGAGAGCGCAGTCGAGCGAGAACGCGGTCAGTCGCTGTTCTCGGCTCATGACAGAGCGGCGCGACCGATCAGCAGGAATCAGCAGGAAATGTGCAGCCCAGACTCTCTGGTCTGGGCTCCCAAATTCCAAGACATCGACGACGACAGGGACCCGCGTCCAGGCACCGGTCGACTAAAACGTACGCGTATACATGTGTCCCCGGAGGTACATACTGGGGGGGGGGGAAATACCCCGGAGGGACATACCGCAATATATATATGTGCACATCTCGACATGCTCTCCGAAAAATCTTAATTACTCTGCAACAGCGGCTCGCCATACGTTTGGTACCAAAATTATCGTCATGGAATGCGCGTTTGCCTGAATGTGCTAGTTTTGAGCGCTGTGAGTAGTTTGTAGGGTAATGCCTTTGGGGTATTTTGTGCGAAAGCTATTAAAAAAACTTCATTTTTTCGAACTCTGTTCAGCAGAATTTTCTACTAACACGACGGTGCGTTTAGTGGTTGTCGCGCAATTGCGCATTTTCTGCTCCTATATCGGGTAAAAACACCAGTGTTACAAAGTGTAGTAATTTCACTCTCACTTGGAAAAAAACATTTGCTTTAACGAGCTCTACAATTCCATATATCGCTGTCGAAATATTTCTAAAATACCCTGTATATGCGCCGGAAATATTACTGACTGGTATAGAGCGGTCACTCTCGTATACCTATATACATGCCTAAATTAATCAAATATATTTTCCTACTTTAAGGTGTGCAGCGATTGTATCACACCTAGGTTTTTAGACATAGGTTCACCTTAATGCAACAAAAAGATCTCTTGGGCTTTACTATTTGCCCGGGGTCAAGAAACGCTGTCAACCTTTTTGGATCATGGTACCTCACCCACTTGGGTATCGTATACAGATCGTGTTACTAAATTAAATGTTTGAATTCATGTTCAAATGTGGACGCACGTGGATTTGATAAAAATGCTGTTCAAATGAAAATATATACAACCGCACTGTTGGTATTATTGGACTCATTAAAAACTAACCAGCAAATGCCTAACATAACTACCCCACTGTTCCGCAAGCAAAAGGGTTCCGTAGTCTCAGCATTCCTGCGGCTGTGACAAGAGAGGACCTCAACCTCGAGCTAAAGCGCCCCCCTTTGAGAGGTTTTTCTTAGCGAAGCAATCTGGTGGAAGTCTCAAGGCGGCATGTCTGGGCTATAAACTTGCTACGTACTACTCTGTGACCCTGGAGACGCAAGGACGCCCGTTTTCGCGCGGCAGAAGCACTCCCTCCGTGAGCAGCCCAGGCCATTTGCTCATAATGGGGTTGCGTAGGCTACGGCATGTCTCACAATACACATTACTATTAATGAATTCTACGTGGTCGAGCAATTCGATGAGCCAATCAAACCTCGACGTCAAAGCAAGACGATGTGAGACGATACCTTGCCCAATGAGGGCACAGCTCTGAATTTTTCTGGGAAAGGAAGGAAAGGTCATCATGACGCAGGCTTCCATTGCATGCTGTCTGGTTTTGTTTCTCAGGGCTCAAAGTGATGGCAGTAACGCTCGTCATCACTGGCGACCCGCCCCAAAAGTATTTTTGATGCCAGAACAAATGTCGCAGATGTGCCAGTGCTTCACACGACAAAGTTTCCTGTCCGGGGTGTTGAGCTCTTTCAGAACGCCGTGCGAGCACACCTTCTGGTAACAAACCTGTCATGCCGATCACCGCAGATCACTTCTCACCAGGTAGTTTACCTTGCCAATGAGCTTGGCCTGGCCTCGGGTTATCTCTCAAACGCTAACGGCCTTCAGGAAAACGGCGGGGACCCCAGTTTTGTCACCAACTTGTTGGACACAGCGTCTGCGCCGTCTACGGCCCCGCCATCTGGTTGTGACTATCGGTCGACTGATCTTCCGCAGTCAGTAATTTAATACCACCCCTCGCTGCTTCTCAATCGTCGAATTTTGCAATGGCCCAACGCCCGCGATTATGTCCCACACGCACTGTCGCGTCAACTGAATGGGACACACAGGTAGGAACTACAGCGAACACTCCACTCACGTCCCCTCTATAGGTATTCTCTACGTTATCCCAAAGCGGCATATTCAAATCTTTACGGGTTTAGTTATTACGACAATTCGTTTTTTTTTGCATTTGAAGATCCCTTATACTAAACGATTACATATCTTCGTTTTGTTAAGATAGAAAACAAAACCTGTTCTGCTTGCAGCAATGCGCTAAGTACCACGCGGTTGATTGTCCGGCACTGCAACAAATATATTTGCACTTCTTCTCTTGGTGGAACGGCAGGACAACAAATATTTATGTTTAATAATGCTTCATAAATTATCTGGTAAATACTCTTATTGAGTGAAATAGATATGATTGATTGAGAAAAAAAAAGTCAGCTCGAAGCAACTAATTTGCATTTGCAATATCACGTACGTTTTTATTTAGTCCTAGTTAGACCTGTCATGATACTTTGGAAATTTTGCAACTTACCCGGTAGAGGAGCACTCCGAGGAAAATGACAAGCACAACAGTAAAAATGCTCACACCCAGCACTACCTGGCTCTTCAAGCCTTGTACCGAACCATCATCCCACGAACCCTGAAACGATATCGTCGTAACCACGTTTACTTACAAATACTGGTCCTGTGTTTTTAAAAAAACGAATGCTTAGAATCACACCACGCCTAATATTTGGTGTTCCCTAGAAGTTCTGCTCTTAATGGCTACGGAGTCTAGTAGGGAGGCGAGCGCGTGTTCTACAAACAGGAATCATCTATTGTTATAGTCGCAGTGGTTTCTGACCATGATTCCAGAACGAACCAACCACAGACCGGTCAGTCTCACGCGGTAAATACGGATACGATAGCTACTCCCGTATCGCACACAAATAAATGAATCGCAGTAAATGGATCCGTTAATTCACATCAAACTAAAATTTAATAGAGTTCTAAACTAAACTGAAATAAAAAATGCAATTTTTTTTAAAGTTTATTTTCAAACTCTTGAAAGAAGAACATTTCAGGAGTACCAAAGACCACCCACTTTTCGGCATCTAAGGACAACACAGACAGTTTTGTTGTCGTAAAACACATCGTTGTTGACCACCTTATTTAGACAACGTATTTTGCTAGCTGTAGGAAGGAATCGTCACTTTTACTTGGCGAACGAAGAAACAGTCTGCTTGTCTGGAAAGGCGCAGTAGGCTTCGGCAGAGCAGCGACACGATTCATAGGTGGAACGCAGGGCCACTTGCTTCACCCTTTGGAGCAGCAAGCCGCTCTTAAAAGGCGCAGTCGCGGGTTGTGCAATCGTAGAGGCGTCGTGCTGACAGCTAGGTAATTTCGCTAGTACTGAATATCTGCGAAAAAAACGTAACGCGTTGTACTGTAGCGCATCGCTGCGTAAACAAACGATAAGAGCATTAAGTGCACTGCTCGTGCAAGCCTACTACGGGAACACACAAAGCGGTGAAAACCACGTATACCACGTATTTTAAGTGGCGATCGGCGTAGCCATTTCCGGCCCACAGCCATGTAAAAAGAAATAGCTCCCCTATCGATATCCGCAATCCCTACCGAAGTACCTCCTCCACTATTATAGCCAAACATTATTTACACGACCCACCTTGCCCTAACAGAAAGAAAACTAAGCGCTTTAAGTAAACGTAAATCACCTTTTAAGGAATTGTGATTAGCCATCGTTAGGTAATTGTTAGGTAATTCTACACCATGTTCAAGTTCTACGCTGATTTTGGCAGAGACTCCTAAATGCAAAGCCGCATCAATTGAGAGCCTCGAACATTATACGCCCATATAGCGGCGTAGCATCGTACTGTTTCATCAGAATGCACCAAAAATAGCGTTCTCAAAAATTATGGATTCGCAAACTAAGATATGAATAGGTGATGAAAAAAGACTTTCACTGGTTAGCAGCAGTAGTGACTAACGCCGCGGCTTTGAATCGCCTTATAATATGCCGAAACTTAACGGCCTTGGTTTTACGCGATTTCATCTGCTTCTCGGCCATGGCAGTAATGCGGTGGACGGCTGTAATGTCACGTAGGTACGTAGGCAACAAGGTCAGCAAATAAAACTTCAACAGCAAATGAAGTCTCCAAAACGTTCCTTATTCCGTCGCCCCAAGAACGCTGCCAATGACACCCGCGGGTCGCAATGATTCGACCAGCAGGTGGCGCGGAGCCCTGTCAATAGCTGTGACGCAATCAATAGAGAGTGCGTAGAATTTACAGCTTGGACGGGCTAATACTGATCTCACATGTTCGATCGATAGTCCGAAGCCAACATGCAGCCTAAACATCATTCCAGACCGAATCGGCCAACACCCGACACCACTTTAATGCACAGTCCAGTTGAACCGCCGTATATTAGAAAATTGAGGAGACAGCGCACGCCCACACTATGTACACACGTGGTGACATACCTACGTGCTAGATCTTATATTCCTAGCTTTGCTTATTCGGATTATCAATTAGTTTTAAGTTCAGTATAGAACTCTCTAAAAGAAGGAAAATTCCAGAGGATACCAAAAACCACCTTAATCACTTCTTGGCTTCTAACGACAACACAGACAGTTTCGTTGTCGGAAAACACACAGCTGCCTACCTTATTTAGACCACTTATTTTGCTAGCTGTGGGAAGGAATCGTCCTGGGTAGTGATGTAATTTCTCTTGAGCAGTGAAATTCACAACTGGAATACGCTCAAGCTGATTTAGCGCCTGCCTTAATCTTTCGACAGGAGACTCGAGAGCATCCGAATTCTTGCGTCAGAGGCTGTCGCTTGACATTCAACGAGAAAATGCAGCGTCTGTTCGGGGCACATTGTTGAACTGGGCTAACCCTGGGTTAGAGAACCCGTGATCACACGTTCGCGCAAAGACAATTGTCCACTCCAAAGTGCTAACATAGAAAAGTTATATAAATAAATATCAAATATATTTAAACTGGACCATAACACTCTGATTGTTGACAAGGCAAATGTTGTCAGCTTATCTTCTACGTGTTTTTAACCGGTTACAGAACAAACCTCACGCGACATGCAAGTATGTATAAACACAGACACTATTGCTTGGAATTTTTGCAAATGAAGTGAAATGGCAATTTTAAACTATATTGATGCGAACCTCTTGATAACTTTCATCAGCTGATATTGCCAACGCTGAGTGCTTGCTTTTACCTAAATACACCAAATAAGTCACATACAGGCATACATTATGTAGCTGTTCCCATTTAGATAATTTCATTTTATCAGTAAGCCTCGATGTGGCTTCTATAAGCAGAAAGGAATCTTTTCGAAGCTTAAATTCGTGGTTTTTAGACGTGTCGGCTATTTTGGAATGCATAAAGGAAGTAATTAAACTGTTTCCATCAGTTACGTTTTGCATCTTTTCCAGACTGTTATGAATAAAGCGAGTTTCTAGCTGCCAGATGCTGGTAACGTGCATACTTAAACTAAAGCCTAGAGAGTTCGTGGTGCTCGCTCCACACTTTGCGCTAAGCAATTGCTATGCACCTGAACTGAAACTGCAGTCAAGCTCTCCTAGATTTGCTTCTGTTCGGTGCATGATCTCCCAGGCTCACCTAGTTGTTGTTTCTTCAACAACACTTCCTACTGATAATGCTTCCAACACTTAACTATTTATGGGTGATTAGTAGAGGTAGGTATGTTGTACTGGCGCTTAGTAGAGGTAGGTATGTTGTACTGTCTAAGGAAGTAGTTATATCGGTTGTTGGTGGAAACAATACCTTAGGGAAGACCACCTCCTCGTCTTCACCATCTAAGCGTACGCCGTACATCTTCGGTAGGTTGCCGGAGCCTCTTCCATGTGCCGCGCGCGCCGCTTCTGCATCGGCCGCTGAAGGAGGTTGACTAAATGAACAAAAAGATGATACAGGCTGGGATTAAATCGGGCAACCAAATTCACTTTTTTTTAGTTTCCGATTGTCGTGTTAATCGGAAACGTTACAAACCCCACGTTGTAGTCGTTGGCGATTAACAAAGATAGTGTTTACCTTCGTTTAAGCGTTTTTAAACGCAAAACCAATCGTATAATGTTCCAGTCTGTCCCTAGAGCAGCCATCTAGGAACTGTTTCTTCTAGAAAAAACAGTAGAGACTGTTTCGGGTGCGTGTCATGTCCCCTTCTGTGTGCGAGTATGTTGCCTCCAGCGACCTCACAAAGCGGTTAAGCACCTTCGTCGCCACACCCTACGTCGGTCAATCACTGGGAGATAGTATTTGTTTTAGTAGTTAGTCGAAATCTTTCATATGTCATTGCTCTAGAAAACGTAGAACAGATGTATAGATCAACATGACAATAAATGTATGCAGAAAGCTCGGAAATAATAAACTTGATAGAACGCAAACAAATTATTAACGCAAGGAAATTATTATCACTGACGGACAAGCGGAGAGCGCCAGAGTGTAGTGGTCTCCGGGGTATCTATACCAATTAAGGGAAGAGAAGCACGCGCTTCCTAGACAAAGATTTAAACCTAACCATGGCCAAGGGTGCCATAATCGCGAGCTGGCATAAAAATTAGCAGAGTGAGGCCCGGTAGGTGGCCAATTGCTTACAGTGACGTAGCTGGCCGGACACCACCTCACAAAAACTGCTATTTCGAAAAAAATAAAATGATGAATGCATTGAGTTTTTTTTTGCCTGAAATACGTTCAACCTTGGCTAGTGAAAAATAAATCACCACAATGACTGGTGAGGGGGGTGGTTACCACTTAATTGGTGCCAAAATGATCTTCATATTAAATATTATTTACTTTAATTTATCACTTTTGTGAGCGTAATTGGCGCTCTGAAACTGTTGACATTAAGCTTTTTGAGATATTGAACGTTAAAGATAAATAGTGAGCACACTCTCGAGCTTTGCAAAATGTCTTCGTCCGCTAGCCAAGTTGGAGGTCTAAGTAAATGACGAATTTTCGTCCGACCAGGCTAGTTTGTTTGTTTTAGTTTTTCTATGACGCAATTCGTTTTCTCACAATGGCGTATGTCTGTTAGGTTGTGTCTGGACAGCCACAACGTCCAGACCTCGTTCGGAATGAACATCTGCAACAGGCGATTGTTCTGGCTCTTTGTCTTTCTGCTGTGCTCAACGAAATCACAAAGACATCGTACCTGCCTGAAGAATGGAAGGTCAGCCTCCTAAGTGTGATCCCAAATGGTGAAAGGTATTCCCCGACATCTACGTCGTACTATGGCATAGGTTTGCGCTGTTTTTTACATTGCATTCAAATGCATAGCATTAAAATAGACCTTTGAGTTAAACGTAACTTTCTCTTTGCTGTTTTTGTACACTTTGGAGCGGCTCTTAATACGGCGTCACAAACAATAGTCTTAAAAAAATTAACGCTATGTAGAAAAAAAATAATTTATTCAAGCGGTAATACTAAAGTTATTACATGCTATGCTGCAGGAGGGGTCTGTAATCATCAACGACGGGGTAACTGATCACGCTACAGAAGTTGCACAAAGCGATAATCTTAGCCCGCTATTATTTTCATTCTTGGTGAGCAATCGACTCGGACAGTACGCTGATAATCTTGTCCTCTACTCTCGGAGTCTATTTCACCTGCAGCAATATCTTGCTTCACTGCAAAAAATTGTTAACCTTAACGCTCTAGTGACAAATGTATTAAACACTAAAACGGTGAAGTTTCGTCGCGAAGGTAGACTCGCCGAAAGAGATTAAGTACGCTTGAGCTCAGCACCAATAGATTTTGTTCATATCACTGGATGTCGCTCCCAACCTTTTTCAGATTGCACCGATCGCTGCTTACGGAATCCAGGCCATATGGTCCCACCTATCGAAAAGCAGATCTAGAAAGTACTTGGCAAAATCAAAGTCAAGTCAGCTTTCGATTGCAAAAAGAGTGCTTAGTGAAGAACAACTTAATGCTTGTACATATAATATATTATATAATATATTATATATATATATATATAATATATTATATATATATATATAGACATAGAAATATATAAATTATAGGAATATTAAAGGTAATTTGCGTCCGTGCACAAATGTTCTTGTAGTACAAGCACACCTGGAATCCGTTCTGAAAATACAAATGAGCCTGCGTATGTGCGTAGGCATCAAAACACTTTAGTATTGTTTGTACAATTGCGACGAATTGCGCACAAACAGCCCGATAAGATTCGCAAAAAAAAAACAAAATACCAGTCCTTGAAAAATGCAGCCAGTGGTTGACTAAATGCCATTAGTTGGACTAAACCTTTTGTTGTGCTAAATCAAGCATCAAGCATCAGTAGTCTAGCTCCAGATCTGTAAGACGAAGCCAGGGATCCTCAGCGTTACGTCTCAGACGTGCATGGTACATATCAGCCAAGGAAAGTCCAATTTGGTTGAAAGGCTCTTTTAGGAGGGTACGCGGAGTGACTAAAAGTAAAGTTTTCGGGCTGACCCTCAGCCAAGATTTAACGTCCACGGAACTGTTTTTCACATTGCTTCATAGCCGGACCCCCATAAATACAAATGTGCAGCGGTGGGGTTCGAACCCGCGCACCTGTGTCTCCTCCGGTTGCGAGGCGAAGACTTAATCCACTACGCCACCGGGCTCGACACGCGGAGTGACTGGAGACCTCTGAATCGCTTAGTGCGGCGAGATTTCTTTTTTCCTACGTTTGCTGCAATTAAGACCATAATCGGCCATTTTAGACACACATGTTGGTTACACTGAGCACATGCGTGATGCGTGCAGAGAGCTCGTATTAGTAGTTGAAGTGTAGGTGACTAAACTTAGCGGCTACGTCCTGGGTTGCAAAATTTCTATTTTGTTCAGAGCTAACGGAAAGAAACTCTTCCGATACTGTGTACCAGTGTCGAGCTCAAAACTCGACGCTCAAAATTTTATTCTGTCCAGAGCTGACGGAAAAAGCTCTTCCAATACTGTGCACCAGTGTCGATCTCAAAAACTCGACGCTCAAATGAAAGGATTTTCCGCTATAGATCTCGAATTAGAGGAAGAAATTATAAAAGCAAGGTCTTTGATTACTACGGAGCCTTAACAGTTTGTCTGTAATATATTCACGTCACTAAACGTCAAGCACTACACCCGAGCCTTCTGAACCACATTGGGACCGCAGCCAGCGTTGGCAGACCCCCATTTTCTCCGATACTGCGCCTGAATCCAAAGAAACTGTTATGCGTATAAACAACTTTTCATTCCAACAAAAAACTCCTGAACTCTCGCAATAACTTTCCGAGCATGCAATTCTCGGCCGGCCGAAATGACGGCGTCAAACGCCAGTCTCGTTGCTACTCGATCGAAGCTACTTTCGTCGTTATCATGAGAAATTTTCGGAGCGTGACCTTGGACCATTCGACGCAGTGGTAACTCGTAAATGACGCCATTTGTCTGAATACCGACTGACTGACTGTCCTCGGGTTGGATTGGCGCTGTCGTTTTATGGGAATTACCTCATCATAACCTTCACAATCTCCATACCTTGTTTCGACGATTTTTGTCGGCTCACATCACCCGTTTTTTAGTAGGTTAGATGTAGGTTTAACGATATATTTCGTCGTTGCATTGAACATATAATAGGAGTATCATAATCAAATTCCGGATGAGTTCATACTATGGCCGCTTAAACAACATGGGACGTTGCACTCACATTGCACATCCAATTAATAAAGTATTATAACACGTTTTGGAGACGGATGGTTTTATACAAGCGCCAATCCGCATGCATGCATGTCCCAATGTTCTGGGCTACCACAGCGTACCTCCTCTGGGTCGCACAAAATGATCTGCAAGTTCTGTACTTCTGTACTGCCTAATTGACCTGCTGCTGTATTAATGCCATGGCGTTGAGACGAATCTATAAACGAATTTTGAACAAACTGAATGGCTGCGCCTGTGCAATGTTCGCTGCGGGAAGACTAATCCGAACCCATATTTGAAATACTTGACCGCAAGTTATTCTAAATTTCATATGGGACAAACAACGTATCGCTGTAGTCTTCAATCAGCGTAACGCCAAAATATTATTTATTTGCTTTGGATCCGTCCATGTTTAAACACCAGTACGCCTGGAACTCCTGTGTCGGTAGGGAACGGAAAAACATAGATAACCATAGATGCTTACAGGCAAGCCCCTTTTCCGCATGTCTGCGTTCTCCAATGAAGAGAAATCTGATTCTAGATAGTGTTCATCTCTTAATTTAGCATGAGAATGTACACTAAAATGTCTGATACATTTCATAGGTAAACTTTAAGCAGAAAAATAAAGCAAGTGTATATATATATATATATATATATATATATATATATATATATATATATATATATATATATATATATTATCCTTCCGCCACAGAGCGCGCTTTGCCCCCTTATCATTTTCAGATTACCAAAACATTGCTACCACCGAATGTGTCCCAAATAAGCGCTTCGAATTTAGAACTAAAGGCGATTGAAACAGTCTTTGCTGCATTATTGCTGCCTAACGACGCGTCGGCGTATAATAAGCGCTTTTAATAAATATCCTTAAAGGAATTTAATATATTCATGTGAATGTTTAAATCCACGGCGCCGATGGTTCACTCCTCATCTATCACTCGTGTCCGAGTGGGAGTCTTGCCCGACCCCTGACGCGAAGACGCGGGTCAATCCAGTCTTTCATGTTCCGAGCACCGAAATCGCGTGACCTCTCTGAATCTCTAGGAAAAGCCGTTGGCAGAAGAAAGTGCCCGCCCTCTTGTCCATCGTAGCCTGCTGTAAAATCGTGCCTGGGAAATTAGCGTTGTTGTGAGGGGCCCAGAGCCACCCAGCGTCTCTTATGCAAAGGGTGAAAAGTGGTAAGCCCGGCCTAAGTTCGCATACTTTCTTATCTTTGATGTCTTGGCGCGGGAAGCGACAGTTCCTGGGCGAGAAGCGCCGGGACCGACAAGGGAGGGGGTCAGAGAGTCTGTCACCGTCGCATCCCACACCAGGGAACGACCTTTTTAGAAAGGTATCAAAGTCAAGCCGTCGGGCCGCTTGCCATCGTCTCTAGAAAGGCCAGGCGGTTCCAGGACGCAAGGGATTCCGGCCTTTCGCAACGACCTTGCAAAAATGTTATTCAGAGCGGTGTGGCGTGGGCGCCGGCCCGCCGAGCGAGCGCAAGACAGGCCGTGTCTGGCCAGGCGTCCGACAGGCTCGCCACAAGTGCATCTGTGTGGCTCTACCAAATCAGCTCCCAGTCTCACGCCAACGCAGATCCGGGTGGATTGGTTGTCAAGGCGGGTACCCAATGAGTCAGCGGGAAGTGCGTGTAGCCAGTCGCTCGCTCCTGGGCGAGCGACGGCAAGGAGACACGCCCTATCCTGGTCGTCACCGCATTCTTCAAGTAACCCAGTAAGCGAATATTCGTGTACCTTCTTGGCCCAGGCCCTCTGGCAGGCAAGTCTATTCATATCAGGCAGTGAAGCTTGGAGGCCAGCCGCTATAGCGTCGCGAGTTGCCTCAATGCCAGTTGGACATGGCCCGACGTAGCGTGCATCGAGGCGGCCACGGCAGGGCCTGCCAAGGAGCGGGCCGAGGGAAGACCAAGACCGCCCATGGAGGTGGGAAGAGCCGCCCGGCGCACCTCTCGTGGTCGCAAGTTCAGACTCAAAACCGTCTCGAGAGCCTCCACCACCTGGTCGTCGAATGGTTGGAAAAGCTAGTTGAATGTACCTGAACAGTCCATGAATCGTATGATATGTACGATGCGACACGCGGAGAACGACGAGCGGAGTAGGTAAAGCCCTTGGTGGGCTCCGACTAGAGGCAGACGTTCTTGCATCGCCCATAACCTGTCCATCATGGGGTCGAGTAGACTCGACAGTGCAGATGGTAGAAGCGGCGGGCCAAGGAGCGCAACTTCGTGTTCAGACACGACTCTGAACACGACTCTACACCCCGCTAGTAACGCAAGTAAGGCACTCGATGTGGGGTCGTTCGGGTCTGTCCCCGGCGCGAACACCTCGCATTTGGCCGTGTTTAACACCAGGCCACTGGCTGCCTTAAAGGCAAAAATTCTGCGCCCTTGCTCGAGTAAGCCCTCCATCGGTCCACCGAATGTGCCATCGTCGAGGTACCAGGCGTTGAAGGGCACTTGTAGTGAGTTGACCAGCTCACGTATACCCAGGCTGAATAAAGCCGGCCCCAAGGGGTCTCCCTGCTGTATACCCGATACCGAGGACAACGTGTGGGTCCCAAACAGAACGGATGGCTCTCTGTATGCGTGATTCACTAAGTTGAAGATTTCCGGTACTGCATTACGAACTGCACGAAGTATATGATCCCTTCGAATAGCATTGAATGCACTGCGAAAATCCAACTCCAAGAATGCCGCTCGGGGCGGGCTTGATTGGACGAAAGCTCTTGCTGCATGTACAGCTGCCTCCGCCCCGCCTGCTAAGCCAAAACCCAACTGGTGCGGGCCAAGCTGCTCAATCATAAGATATTTGGCCTCACAACAGGCTATTTTTGCAGCAATCCTTCGTATCGTGAGAGAACAGGCGATCGGGCGAATCGATGAGTCTTTTTTGCGGAGTGCGAATAGCTTGGCGCCGAATATAATCTCCCTAACTTCAGTCGGCAGTGTACCCCATCTCAAGACGTCCATCACTCTGGCAAGTGCTGCGGCCAGTCTCCTTGCCACCGATCCAAGCACGGGTGCAAGAAGGTCCTTCAGATGACGCGGACGCAAAGCGTCAAGACGGACGAACTGGCCGGAACGCTGGCAACAGCTTCCAAGACCTCATCGACTGAAGAGTCCGGAAAAACCGAGTCCGATGGGGCAGGTGGGTGCTTGGGGGCAAGCGAGGCCAAGACTTCGTCTCCCGAAACAAACGAGTCCGTAGAGCATAGTAAGCGGGCCGCCCCGGAAACTTCTCCCTCGGACAGTTTAGACGAAACGCGGCGTGCCGAGTCCTCAGGGGAGTCGCACGCATCTGATGCGACTCTTCTAACACCACCTACGCGAAATTCGAACCGCCAGCCGTCGCGGAACGCACGAGGTTCGACCGAACAGTCGCTGCCAAAGAGGTGGACGACGTGGTGCGAGGTGGCAGTTGAAGGACCTCGTAAGTGAATGACAAGAGCGACTCCCACGAAGAGACGTCGTTGTTGGCCGCCACAAAATCAAGGACGCCGCATAGGGACTCGCCAACCAAAGGCCTCACAGCCCGGGGGACTACACGCATTACCCTAGATTGTTGCCACGCAAGTATGAGCCTGTCGACCAGCGACTCTATAGACTGACGGGAGTGCTGACGTGGAGGAAGCAGTCAAAGACGAATCGGGAGTTGTAGACGTGGGACGACGTCTAGCTTGGTGAATGGGCAGACCGCGGCGAGTGAAATCCCGGCCGCATCTGGGGCAAGTGACCCTTACGGGAGGGTTCACCTGCTACTGAAACGGACAGGCGAGGGGGATGGGGGGCTGCGCCGGGAAACTGAGTGGGCTCAGGGTTCATCATTTGGGAGCTGGTGCGGGAGACACCAAGCCTTGCAGCAACGGGGCTAGGGCGAGCAGGGGACGCAGTGCCTTCACAATGCCTCGAAGAGTGTCGCCTAGTTTTGGATTGATGCGAGCGAGCATGGACACTGGCCTTGAACAAAGAACCTGAAATCAAGGTCGTCGGTCGTATATTCTTAAGTATTCTTAAATAATTGGACTGAGATCAAACGACACACCATCTGGCCTAGGATTTGTATGACAACTGCACCAGTCAATGAGCCAAGCCACGATTAGCCAGCGTGTTTTTGGATGCATGTATTATATTGAAAAAAAAACGATTAATATACGATTTTAACGAGGTCGCACGGGCATAACGTATATCGAGATATCAGGATACTATCATACACGAGGCAGGCAACGTAAGCAAGTAGTATTTTTTTCCGGTGTTGCTAGGTCGGAATGCATACCGTTGTGGTTGATTGTAGTAAACTCCTTGTTGGGATCCCTCCTTTAGCGGCACCGGCAGAGCTTTGACAGACACTACCAGTAATAGGCAAATCGCTGCAGCTAGACATGTCCGGCACCCGTCGAGAAGCATCTTGGCTGGACAAGCAAATTTTCGTTATCTCTTACTCAATAGATTGTCGCCCGCGACAGCTACCACAGTACTTAATAATCGAAAATATGTCGTCATCTAACAAATAATTCTAAATTAATATAGCTAGGGTTTTCATTCATATCGCAGTAGAAAATTAACCATTGTACTCAATACACATTTGCACAAAAGACAATGTTGCTTTGTAGCCGTTCAGTTGCTAATATATTTGATCTTAACAGAGACACAACTGGCTGCCGGCAAAAGTACCAGCGAAAATGCTTGTTTGTGCTGTTTCGATCGGTCACATACTCTATGATCTTGTCTTGAGCGTCAAATGGCGTCGAACGCGTCCTTCTCATCTTTTCACGCTCTCATATTGGCTTCCCTTGCTTCCAGCTGTTTAGGTTCTCCTCGTGGATCTCTAACATTTTAAGCGGATTTAAACGCTTCCCTAAGATTATCTTTTAGAGACATGACCTTGAGGTCAAGAGCAACCGTCATGCCTGTCCCATTAAGCGTTTTCCCTCTTTCCCTTTTGTTTTCCACTTCTATATTGTCATTTTTTGGTGACTTCTTCGATCCTCTTGGGAGACCTTGTTTCTCTTGGCATCTACCGTACGGGACTTTCTAAGTTTCTGCACCTTCTTCTGGTGCATGCTTTTCAGGCCATGCTGTCTATGCGATGCCCATTCACCTGACAAACATGGCAGCTCAGTACCCCTGCTTTGCCGTCCTAACCATATGGCTTAGGCTGCCACGTTTGTAGCGGACTTCTTCTTCGCAGCCTCGGTATTTTCGCAGAGTATGGCTTTGTAGTCCAGCTTCTGGCATTTAAAGTAGGGAGTGTCAGGTACTTCTCACGCCTATACAAATTCGACCCCAGTTTTAGGGTTTTATGAGCGGGAAGGTCTTTTGCCTCAGCCCGTGCATGATCACTAACGAGTATTATACTTGCGCTTTACAAAGCTTTGGTCCACTTGCCCTATCGTGGCCTCTGTCGTGGAGAGCATCCTAAGAGCCTCGTAACTCCTTCCTCACTTAAAAAGGGGCCGATCGCTCTTGTGGTGCCGGTGCGCCCGGAAGACCCGTAGGGTACCCTGCATGGCCAGGACGGTTAGGTCGATCAGGTTTTTCTTCGATAACCGAGAGTCAGGAGATCCTTCACCGACTCGGGCTCCCATACACCGGTCATCGACACGGTTGATGGACCCGAATCGGTGGGGAAGCGAGCTGGGAAGTTGATCCCTGACCCCGGGTATATCGTATTTCCTGATCTTATCCCGTCTGGCCAATGCAAGGTCCTTGAGGGGGCCGCAGACCTCGGCGTCCAAGACCCAGACCCTCGTAGGTGTTGTTATGACGAGGTCTGGTCTCCGAGCCAGACCTAGTTTCAATGCTACGAGCGTCTCCCCCCTTTCGGTTCTCGCTAAAGAATGAGGTCTCCCTTCTTGTTCTGGGTAACCTCACGTACGCTTGCCTCGATTTCGTCTCGCCTGATGTGGGCTCTAAGCCGCAGGTGGATATCGGCAAAGATTTTAGTGTGTGTTCTACCTTCACATATAGTACTGCTCGGTCCCGTGGTTTCCAGCCTCCCTGTTAAGATTGTCGGAGAACCTCGTGCACATTTCCAGATTTCCACTGCCGTCACCGGCCTTCCTGCAGCAGATTTATTGAGCCCTTAAGAGAGGGTTTGCTCGCTTTCCTCTGCGGCGTGCAATAATGATGCCTTCCCCCTACCTCCAAGCTTGATGGCTTTTCCGGCTTGTAACACTCCTAGGCTTCTAGTTTCAATAGACTCCTGCGGGTCCACCAAACTCACTACCAAGTGGAAATATGAATCGCGACGCTAATTTCTTGGATTTTGCCAATTCGTCTGTTAGCAAGTCGGGCGCCCGCACCCACCTCACGGCTCGTGTGCAGCGCATAGCTTCTGGCCAGTGAACATGACACCATAACATCTTGATCGAGGTGACTACCACGTGCCCACGAGGTGAGAGTTTTTCCGCCTGGCCTTAGCTGGCTAAGGCCGACAGGTTCTTACACTGGCGGATTATGGGCCGAGTAAGAGCGCGAAAAATCACATCGTTGATGGCTATGTAAGTGACGTAAATGGCGCCCAGCGCTATAGCAACACGACAAAGCGTGCTCACACGTGCCGTATACTGGAGATCTCTACAGGTTGCATCATTGGGGTGCACAAACTACCTTTCCCAACCGCAAGCCGAAACGAAGTGTGTTGTTATTTACCATCGTCCTCAGAACGTTGGGCTAGAGTAATTGAACAAAATAGGCAATATAGCATTCAGTTAGAGCTTTCCGTTGTAACGACATGTATCTTCAAAAGTTGGTGGACTAATCCAAATAGACTTATGTATTTGCTTTATGTGTTACTGCACCCTGGCAGAGTTAACAGCTTTATTGAATATAGCGTGACAAACTCTAACTTCCGTACTGGCTTGTTGTAGTAATCAGTCGTAAGATCTTGAGCTATTTTCTAGACTAAATGTTTTTCACACGTTTACTAGCTTTATCACGTGTTGCTCACCCGGACGAAATCTCAGCTCTGCAGCCTGCCTCTTCGGCCCGACCGTATCTGCATTTTATCTAGCTTCGTCAAAGGAGGCTCTAGGCATAATCAACGGTTTCGGTCTCGATTTGAGCGATCGTGCGCAAGCGGGTCTCTCGAGAAAACACGGAAAAAGACGCAAGTTTTAGTTTGAAAGTCTCGTTGACCTGCATTGCGACAGACGCGGTTTGCAGAGAAGGTTGGTGTGCAAGTGTTTTTGGAAGCTTCTGTGGAAAAAGGACCACTTGTGAGTACAATGAGGCGCTTTTGGCTACACCTCGGCTAGGTCGATTCAAACGAGGCCACTTAGCACTTATATGAAACGCCAGGCAGACGTTCGAAAAGTGGATTATCTGCAAGTCAAAATAGTTCACACAAAATCGTGTGTAAAAATGCTTAGCTGCAGTTCGTGTTGCCGCTGTAATCTGCGGCAATTGTGCTTTTGCGGAAGTCAGTGCGACCGGTATTAGAAAAGCAAAACTCGACGGCGCCTCATTTTTTGACATAACATATTTGGTATAAAAGGGATAAAACAAAACTTTGGTATAAAATGGAACCATTAAGTACTTATTACGCTAGCAGGAGTCCTGAAGAACATGAAAATCTCTGAATCAATGATTTTTCCAGACGAGAGCACGACTAAAGCACTGCGTATCGATACTGAGTGTGGCGAAACCTCAGAGCAGAGGCGCCATCGCACTCGAGGCAGAGGCATTGTGAAGAAGACTGCTCGTGCTAGTGCCGGAGGCCGCGATACCGTCGAAACGCTGATGTATTTTGCGAATTAATACCACCGCGGTAGTGACCTGACCATTACAGGACTTACCCTGCGCGTCGGAGAAAACGAGGCTCCCCGTGCGAATACCGTTCAACTTTTCCACGGCATTGGAGACGTGTCGGAAAAGAAGGATATTGGCATGGTCTACCGATTTCGTAGGACAGCGTTATAGACCAAGCCGGTGGTGACGCAGGAGACGAAGTCAAAGACGTTGACTAGACCGGCCGAACCACAAATAACAAAATATGAGTGAAACTGTAGATATAACTTCTTCCATTTCTAATAAGTGTAATACTTCACAGTTTTTGGTGATACATTGTAATGCAAATTGGCTCTACTTACACTGATGTGACCTGTCGAAACGTTTCTCGCGAGCTTGCCGTGCAAACCTTCTGTGATAGCTATATTTGAAACAAGGCTCCAGAAAGCCTAAACCTTGCGCGGAAAAATTGCGCAATTAGAATAGTTACTACAGCTGTAATTCAGGCTCTCGCGGAGGTGGAAGTAACTTTGCATATACGATGTGACTATGATTTTAAAGTACGAAAAGAGCTGGCTTTTGTGACTTCAGCTACCTTTTCCTGCGAGAGTATAGTTGTGAAGGTGAGTCGTGGAGAGGAAACCGCTCAACCTACAGCGTTAACTGTATCGATCACATTTACTCTATTGTAAGTCCCAGAATTGTCATTCAAAACGGCTCAGGTACAACAGCATTCTTCGACCAGCAGATTACGATCATCTCCATGCCACCACTTGATTCGTCAGTAACATCACACAAACCTGACAACTTTCATCATGAAGCCGCAAATATTTTATTTCAACCTGGTCCGCACTCTAAGGATCGCGCATCTTCTACGCAAAACAAAGGTATGCTCAGTTGAACCCGAACAAATTCAATTCCAGGTGTTGCGAAGAGCAGCTAATGTCCTCGCTGACCCTGTATGATATCTGATCAATTTATCAATTGTGACCGGTAATAACTCCCGCTCTATAAATCTGATGACAGACTAGCAAAAGAAAACCACCACTCAGTGAGCATACCGGCCTCAATATCAAAGATATTTGAGAAATGCGCGATCTTACAACTTAGGGATCATCTTTAAAACACATTCAAATCCCGCCCTAAAGTATTCACCATCACCTTTGCAGATAACTGAGTTTTGTAGATAATGTTTGTCAAAGTCTTAAAAACGAGAAAATGGTTGCTGCTCTTGTTGTTGATTTGAGAAAAGCGTTCAACACTGTCGACATCAATATCCTAATTAGCAAACTAGAAGTCTGGATGGAGCCGACGATCATATCCAGTGATAGGCACGTTTTTATGCCAGAAAGACAACATATGGCACAGATTGGACAGGCACTTTTAGAGGTCGAGAACATATAAGTAGGAGTGACTCAAATATTTATCGGCGACCCTGTCAAATATATGTATCTATATATTTATAACTATTAAGTTAAAGTACCAAAACACGGAATATTGGCCCAATATGCTGATGACACCATACCACTCATTGTCGGCGATTGCCCACAAAAGGTAGATAAGAATGATTTAGGAAGAACTTGAGGCCGATACAGATCACATTAGTACAGGAAGCTGTAGAGAGCATCGGTGCCCTGCTAACGAGCCGTAATGTTCTGCCCCACGACGTCTGCTTGCCTGCTTGCCATGTACAACGCTTACGTCCCTAGTTATTTGACCTACGCAGCTGAAATTTTTTGGAATGCCTTATATGCGTATTTTGTATCCGTTGCATAAAATACGCATATAAGACATAGTTTACTATGCCTATTACTATGCGTACTACAGCCGTATAGTTTTTCGTCTGTTACCGTGAGGCTCGTATGTGCAAAGTCCTCGCTCCGTTTAAAACGGGAGAACAACTGGTTATTTACAATCTGCGTTGTTTCGGGCGTGGGGTCCGTGCCGCCGAAGACACACAGTTTGTGTCGTGCGGATCCTGTGAATCACAGAACTTTAACTTAGATCTGATGAAGAAGCGTTTGTGTGCGGTACAGTGGAACTTAGTGAAGGTGTGGGATCACACACAGAGCTCCAGCAAAAGGTTGCCGGTAGTAAAGCGGTTCCCCTAAAACAACTTGCGTACCCCTTGAATATCAAAGGGTGTTTAAAATCCACACTAAAAGAAAATGTTAGCGTGAAGATAATGAACGAAACACGGAAATCGCGGAAGAACAGGAAGGCACGGCTGACGGAAGGCGAAGGTCGGCTCGTATCAACGAAGCCAACCTGTAACAGCGCCACCGGACAGAATGGCAAAGGCAGCCTCTTCGGGCCAAGCGCAGTGCTACAGCAGCTGAGCTCAACTGCAACAGTAGTAGTGGGGGGGAAGGGGGGGGGCGGCGGCAACAATAACACCGCCACTACCTTTGAAGCGAATGAGCCGATGGATGACAACACCACAGCGGCCACAACATCAACAACGGAGCGCAACCGCAGAAGCGAGGAAAACCTGGACGACGATGGTTTTTTGTCACCGTCTAATGGAGAGTCGACGGAGCAGTAAAACAAAGCTTCGTATGGAGAACAGCGCAGCTGATGGAGTGGGAGATCTCAAGTGTAGTCTGGGCCAGGCAGGTTGACCGCGTTGAGAGTAGCACGGCTGGCGGCCCAAAACGTCAGCTGTCAACCTGCATGCATGGCTCTTTAATAGGAGCATTTCTGTGAGAGCGAATTTAGAATGCGGACCCAGGGGAATGATGCTGTGTTCCTGGATGACGTGTGTTGATGCTGTGTTCCTGGTGGTGGTCCCTACGAGAATGGTCCATACGAGAACAGATATAGAGATGCTGACGTGGAGACTACCAGGTCTCTGCGGCTGCTCCTTTGGAATTGGGTGGGCACGCGAAGACCACACGTATGTAAACCTTAACGGAAGCAGCATCATTGGCCTACTAATGTACCTTGTCGATGACGAATTTAAAAGCTTCGATGTCCTCGAGGTGGCTGCAAGGAAGTTACCTACCAATGTCAGCAATTGCTAATGTTCCAGATATTTAGCCAAAAATAGCGAGGCGATCCACACTCTTACTTTTAGCGGTAAATAGCCTCGAGGTGGGCCGTGATTTGAATACTTGTTATAAACTGATAAAGAGAACTATGAGAAGTGCAGTCAGGTGGAAGAGACTGGGGCAGAAAAGATAACGACAGTGGGTTTCTCAGGCTGGCGATCTCTCCCACCGTGGAGTGCTTCAGCTCTTTTGGGGGCGCTTAATTGCGGTGATGCCTTTACCCTTGCGCCAAGCGAGGGCAAAGGCATCACCACAGCTGTTAGTCAAACGTAACCTTGACCACTTCAACAGTAGAAGAGCTTACATTAGCTACGCTATAACTACAATCGTGAATACGCTAGACGCGAGAAAATCCGACTGCTCGAAAGAGCAGAACCGAAGCCCTCAGCTGTGCTATATTGTGCGACCTCGTAAGAGAAAAATCTCCTGTCAGCCGGACAAATAGGTAACAAATCACCTAACCGGTCTTCTATAAAACTGGGAGACGGTGCGCTTGTCTCCAATGACTGAGCGCCCGCCCACATTGGAGGGCAGAATGCTATGAATGTGCCAGAATACTTCTCTGCTATTTCAGGGCAGCCATGTCGATGACAGACGGACCCAAACGTATACCACGGTAATAGCGTTTGAAAAGACGCTAAAAAAAGATCTTTAGCAAACTGATTATAAAATGGATGGAGTAAGTGGTCGACCACATCCTTCCGCCGGAGCAATTCAGCCTCTGGAGAGGGTCGGGCAACGCGTGATGCAATCCAGATGCTTCACTCAGAGATAGAACGGGCTGTGCCAAGACCCCGAGACCATTGTGTATGCAGTGTTTATAGACTGCGGCAAACCTTCGATAAAACATCACAATCTCTTTTGGTGTAGTCCTTCCGAACTGCAAGGGGTTGGTGGCTCTCTTCTTCGATCATAATTTCGAATGCCTCTTGGAATGAGGAACCCCTACTGGTACAAAAGTAAGCAAGTAAGTGCGCACCTTAAGGCAAAATTGGAAGCCCGCAAGAAAAACCTACTTGAGCTGCGTCCTCCTTTACCACTCTTCTGCTTGGCCGAGTTTCGTTGGCTATAATGCCTAGGAGTCCCAGAAGGCCATAGCTGTGGATGTACGAAGATTACGTAGTGATCGCTCATCATGAACTGGGTGCCATCAAGTGCATCACTTCTCTGGCAGATGTGCTTCCTGTCTTAAGTGGGCTACAAAAAACGTCACGCAGACCAAGGCTGTAAAGCTCAGGAACAAGGGTCGTAGGCTGCTAAAGACGTTATACGTTGTGGTGGCCAATCCTTAGAATTGTCAACTTTTTCCGGTATCTGGGGATAATCGGCTTCATTATACCGAGACGATCTTCATTGCTCACATCGTTGAGACAGTGCGCACAGATCTAATCTCTCTTTATGGAGAAATAGGCGACGTCCGGCGACTGTCCGTGCTGACGGCAGTGGCACTCCTGTACCTCAAGATTGTTCCAAGACTAATGCATAGTCTTGACGGAGTATGGGAACACCCCACTCGGGCAAGTTTGGCTAGCTTGAAATGTGAGTCACAATGTACATGCAGCGAGTACTATGACTGTCAGTGCGGAACGGAGCCGCGTTTGGGTACTTAATGTCAGGCTGTGCACCGGATGTAGAGATTATTCGAGTGAGGTTAAAGACGCCGCGTACAGCACCATTTAAAGCTTTATCTAGGAATGGCAAAATAAAGTCGGACACGTCCGACGAGAGGTTGGAGATCTGAATATATTTAGTGCCTATCACTTCTGGTTGGTCTTGCATGTG
>QVRM01006987.1:0-69357 GCA_003439945.1 Dermanyssus gallinae
CAGTCGAGTACCACCGCTTTCTCCTCGCTAGTCCGCCGAGAAATTTGTGGTCTGACATCTAGGCCCAGAGGATGGGTGCAGTGATTCTAGGTGGAGAAATAGATCGCGTTCGGCAGCTTTCGTAGTACGTCTAAGAGTGCTCTTGAGGAGGACGCCAGTCGATTGGGACTAGCTTTGGCAGCAACAATACATTTAGTTCCGCTGACTATCATAATTCAGTATAGTCACTCCATGAAATGCTACTTATGGGTTGACTAAAAAACTTCTGGGTCGAGCCCGGTGGCGTAGTGCATCGATCCCCACAGTTACATATTTGTAGTCATGGGGTCGTCTTACAAAGCAATGCCAAAGCAATTCCGGGATGGATGTTAAATGTTAGCAGAGAGTCAGTCCAAAAAGTGTAATCCTTCTTATTCTTTTGCCGAAGCGTGAAGAAGATAGAGCTTTATGAAGAAACATTTTGAACTGTATATGATACTCAATTTGAATTAAATAAAACATAATGAAATATATATATTTATATATACCACTGATGAAGCTCATTGGCTCCCCCACAGATGTCGGCTCGTGTGGAGAATCCGGGCGTAAGGAGTGCAGAAGTCAAGAAAGATGCTCCACCGAGAATCTTCGCGAGGCTTTCGTCAGACTGTCCGATTGATGCACCGACAGCGAAGAAGCGAAAATATAAACACACATCCGCCCATTGGATGGTACGCTCCTGTAGTGTTACTCAGTTACAACACCTGCTTGCTGTTTATACCGATGGTATTCGTTGCATACCGATGTTGTATATATAATATATATATACACTGGGGAAGTTCTTGAAGTGTCTTGCATAGTCGTGAGCGAGTTAGAATCTTATGGTGGATAACTTTGTTCTTGCCAGTTCTCCTTTATGGCATTCTTATCTGGGGAAGTTGGTTTGAAGTTATTCTCCGTCGGGGCTAATGCAAAACGATGCTTGAGATCCATATTAGCCGTCAGTGATCTTTATGTGGCCCATAACCTCCTACCGGTCGACCTGCTCTACTTGCTGAAGGTTGCCACGCTAGGCTTTAAAATCAGTCGGAATATTATTCCTGTGATTGCTTCATTTCCCCTTGCTCCCTTGTTTCGTAGGACCTCGAGACGTGCCACAACATATGTAGGGCCATTAGTCACAAAAAGTCTAGTCAGGAAGCCCGTCCTCTCGCTTGCCCGTTATATGGACTAGATATCACAGAATATTCGCCGTATCACTTCCCTGCATTGTTTTACACAGATGGTCCAGAAATGGTTTACTCACCAATACATTTCGACATAGTTCGACATAGAGTCACACATGCTATATGTGTTGTGTTTACTTGATTTGTGATACTTCATGATTGGACTAAACTGATTTTATGGCTGTTCATGACTGACAGTTAACCATTCTATTCTATTTATTTATTATATCTATATATTTTTAATGAGAACTAAATTATTGTATTATGCAGTTCCTAATAAACCACGTTTTGAATCTTGAAAATCTTGAATCTCTAACGGAATCGAAACAGAATATTCACCGCTATAGGAGATTTGAGCTTGGACTCTAAGTCCCTTCTTAAGGTCTTACATGACCACTTCGGACTCTCTAAAAAATCTGTTTGGTGGGTACCTCTTGATTTGTACGGGACAAAAAGGGTGGCGGGACTTTCTGGCTCGAGAACAAAGGCTCCATTATTTGCTACCGAGAGACAAGGCTGCTTGTGGTACCTTCACCCACAAAAGTAAAGCGCCAACGGCAAGGGTGATGGTCGCCATTGTTTCTCCAGGAGTAAAATTGAGGCGATGGTGGAATTGGAAGAAAGTGGTATAGTGACGAGAGATTGGTACACCTTCAGAATGCCCACCTAAAAGTTTTCGTTGTGCTCACGAGGAAGAGCGTAGACGATGGTTTCTCCATCACGATAGCGCACTGGGCTGAAAATTCAGGATTTTCTTCCGCATCTGGAGTCACGCTGGTAAAAGATCCAGATAATTCACTCGACAATGTCAATGTGCTATTTCCTCCTTTTTCAGACAAGAAAAGGTATACGTTCCGATTCACGCGAATTGGAACTCGATTAATAATATAATAATAATGTCTTCGTTTTCAGGACTTTGAATCTGGTTAAGGGTTTTCCTGCGGCTGCATAATTGCGCTTGCAAAAATCCCGTTGTGCACGCTGTGTCCTGGCTACAGGTAGAAACTAGTTGTAGTAGCCTTCTACCAGCGAACACTAGGAAGGGGTCGATTATGGCTAGAATCGCCCTGGCGAACCTCAATGGGACGGTTTTGCCGAGGAACAAAGTCACACGGAGCGGATGCTAAGAAGTTTCAGCCGGGCCCTAAACCTTATATATATATATATATATATATAGATATATAATATATATATATATAATTTATATATATATATATATATATATATATATTTGTAGCTTGTTATTTATTGACGATTATTGACGTCGCTGTTATTTCGTTGCTGTTTTACTTTATCATAAAGTAACTATTCTATACAGAATGAAAATAACTACAGATAACGATTCGTTGACTAATCGGCAAGGAACTTTTTCTTGTTTTGCGTAGGCTCGAGAAGACTTGCATATATATAACAAGTAATTCATTGTCAGAAAATTCTCGAGCCAGAAAGGCTTTTCACCGTGCGACAAGTCAGGAGGTACCCACCAAACAGATTTTTTAGAAAGGCGAGGTGGTCATGGAAGACCTACGAAGGGCGATCATGTACGACCTTTACCTCAAAATCTTCTATAGCGGTGATTAGGTTGTTTCGGATTTCGTTACACATTGTATGTGGAAGACTCACTCGAAGCTCATACCCAAGCATCATACATATACATATATTCATAGTGCAATTTGGTCAATTTACAGAACATGCGGTAACCTGCGGTGCCTTCTCTGCGAACTATGGACCCGTTTGTTATTGACATATGCCAAGGGCCACGCTCTCAATCCAGCCAGGGAGAGAGCCAGTACCGAAAGCGCCGTCACCGTAATGAGTGTGTGTGTTTTTGAAAAAGTATTCCTATTCTGGTCTGTCAATAGTGCTGCAGGGGAGCAGAGGACAGATAGAAGTCGACTGACCGACAACAGGTGCTGAATCTGTGCCAAAATGAGCACGCTGCAAATGACCTTATCGCTATGGTTTCTATGTGCGTTGTTCATTGTGATGCTGGCGTTGCGTCTCGACGATCGGACCCATTGGAGTTGCTTCGGCGTGCTCACACCGAGTGGATACTCGACGCCAAGTTGCTTGATATCTCCGGCTATAAGGTACAATAACTGGTCGTTAACTGGCCATAATAGCTTCCCGTAGGACTTCTGACGTGCAGAAATGCATACTCACGGCACAAATGAATGCACCCGACGTACTATATATATATATATATATATTATATACATACATACATATATGCATGACGCATATTACATTCAAACTGGTAATCAATTCGTATGTATATATATATATATATATATATATATATTTAACAATATTATAGTATGACTAATTACAGTAAGGGCAACTTACGAGTTTCATGGCTTATTGGCGTCACGAATATTTTACAAATTATACACATTTACATAGCAAAGTTATATGAATAAAATGCATGTACAAGACAGCTAGACATTTCACAAATCTTTAGTTTTTTTCCAAACTTACATATTGCTTTCCTGTCCGGGAGCCGTATCCTACTAAATACAGAAAGTTAGTGGAAGGCGTCCAAGACACGTGTCTGAGACGCCTGCAGATCAGGAACCTCAAAGCGTGCTTGATGACGTTGTTTTAGTATAGACTAACTTTTCATGCAAGGCTACATATCTGCTCTACGTCAATTACGCAAATGTGAATTGCTAGGACACTTTTTTTTAGCTACGCTCCAATAATCAAAGGAGTTAACGATCAATCACTCCGAAAGCCGTGGCCCGCGGTGAGTTTGAGAACGGATTGTTGCAAATTCAAATAGCACTCGCCTATTTGGCGATTAGTTACGTTTTCTTTCAGAAGTACGTATATAGATACCAGTGCGTGTGTGACGATGATGAGTGTACCCACGTATGTGACAATAAAAGTGATTTTATCTTATGTTCTGCGCAGGTGTACAGCCGCCTGTGGTCGACAGCATTCGATCCCACTGTCTTCGCAAACTGCTGTTTCTGCTTGGGGTCGTAGTGAAGACTTCGTTTCAGATCCTGCTCTGCCTTCGCCTCGAGTACCTACCATACTGCCATGGACCGTTGTCTTCATCCCGTTCTGGGCAGCGCTGCTTTTTTTTCAGGCCAACATTATCGTTCGCGTTTACTACTTTCTCGAGCAAGGCTGAGTTTATCTTAAGAACAGCGCGCGTTTACTCGTGATGTATATACAAACGTGTATAAATGTATACTTATAGGTTGCGCTACGGACGATGTAAGCCCTAGTCTAGTGACTTTGAGGTGCCGCCGTGAATGAATTGTTGACTAATATTATCCGCGCACATCAGAACTGTACATTATATACAGACGCCAAGAGGGCCAAGTACGTAAGAATAAAGAGAAGCCCGGTTCGGGCGCATTCCGGGGGACGAAGTGGCAGCGAACAGCAGCCGAAGCTGATGCGAATTGAGCTGATGCGAATTCATGACGGTATGGCGCAACTGTCTGTCGTAGCACAGTCGCGGAACAAAACTGCGTATTACTGTAGAAGCCTGAGACATAAAAGGACACAACCGGGCAATGGTGAAGAGTAGTAACAGTTTCAAGGCAAGATTCGTGCCAGCGTGATGACTTTTCAATTTGATGTTCGCCTGCCACTCAATTCCTCAGCGCCTCGGGCCGGCTATCTGATTCCGGTGATCCGCGTTTTTAGTCTTGACCTCCAAGTAGATAAAGCGTGGATGTAAGAAAGAAACATTAGGGCTAAAGTCTCCAATTTCTTCGGATGTCAAATAGGACAGCCACTTTGGCCGAAATAGCACAATCTCAATGTGAATAATTAATTTGTATGTATGCATATATACACGATGTACCTTGTCATCCTAGTTAGCTGGGTATTTATTTATGTTAACAGCGTAGGGAGAAAGCATAGATGACTCTATCTGAGGGATGTTGTAATCGCGTAGATGTTAAGTGAAGGCGATCACTACTTGTAGCAAGCAAACAGCAGCTTTGTACACGAAGCTGTTTGCATGTGAAAGTTTGAATATCATTGAGTTTACGTTCGTCGTTACTACGACTATAAATCTTTTGGGTATTTTGGAAACTAATATCTCATAACTTATTTTCTGTGTGTGAAATATTTTGTACAATTCGAAGAGTGAAAACGGCTCCTGTTGTTACAACGTATTGATGATAGGTGGACAGACATGCGTTTATGTTGGAATGCAAATAAATGAAATGTGCGAGTGAAAAATCAGCAAGTACTACCTTCGTGGTAAAAGACGACAGCGTTCATTCGGTCTTATTTTGTTCATTTTCTCTATACCTTAGATAATTAAATATCTTTATTTACACCATCGTAACACACTCGTGTATGAACTATACGGCAATATCGCTTCATTCGTATTGTTTGCTTGCCAATCAATACATCGTCACATGTCACCAGCGTCGACAGTTAGCAACTGTCGTCGACGCGATGAAGTTCGTTTAGAGGTTTGAAAAACTATCTGTCACATTTCGTACTATTTCCGGTCATTAATAATATATCGTTATCGTCACACATGTGGATCATCTCTTCATCATATCTTGAGTTCCTCTATTCAGACATATTTCATGTTCCCTTTCTCGCGACACGCGTTTCTTCTTCTGTCCGTACAGGTCATCTTAATTAATTTACAAAGATCAATACACATTTCGCCAAGATGTCGTACCCAACGACAGTATATGACGGGTAGTCACAAGTTGTGGCTATCTTCTGCAATATATAAACGGTTAGTATCGTTCCTACAATATGTATAGGTCTATTTTAATTATACGATCCTTGCAGCTACGCAAAAGGTCTAACTGTTCGCGCTCCGCTTACCTTATTTGAAATTCTATACAGCTCACTTCATCACACTGGCAGCGACACCACTACAATCCTCAAATTCTCAGCGCTTGACCTCGCGCCTATATATGTTATCTACATACACATATATTTAAACTATATATATATAAATGTATAACACATGTAAATTATGTATATATATTTGTATACATGTTACATGCAAGTTACATGATGTGTTCGTGTATATATGCATTTATATATAGTTATTGTATATACGTTTTTGTGTATGTAATATTATATATATACACATGTGTATAATCTCAGAAACAAGCTAGTACTGTTGTGGGAATATCCAAGCAACATGGCAAGCTCATCATGGTTGTTAGATGAACTTACCTCACCAGCCATATGACGAGCGGAGAAAAATCGGCATTTCTGCCTGCAGCTACTGCATCGCATTTAGGTCGTACAATTTATGCGTCACATTTTCTAATCGGAAATTGGTTGTGTCTGTCTTACAATGGATAGCTTTTGTCACTGCAGAAAGCCGCCGACTATGCCACAGCGTTTTATTTAGAAATAGGAAAGGAATAAGATCGACCAGGCCAACATGGACGGGCGATCTCTGTTCATTAGCGCTGGCCAGTTTGTTTTATCGCCGTTCAGGACGCAAGTTTTTTCTTAAGGAACTTTATAATATTATTATTATTATTTTATTAGTATTATTATGGCATTAAGTCCTTGTCTTGCATTACGCGAAGAGGGACAATTCGCTTCAGTTTTACTGTGTTAATAATATGAACGATCTCAGCGGATCACTGCTCTAGGTGAATCAATGAATCGATTAGCGAAAGTCGTTTATGCATTGTGTAGACTTCGTGTACAATCGTTTCACCTAGCGTCGTGTTTGCCTTCGGTAATAAAGGTCGTATCGCACACATGTAGAATCATGTTCGCAAGGTTGTGTCGCTGACCGTCTAAAGAAAGTTTATCATTTGAAACATCTCGGGAGATTTTTCTATGCATCAACCCTCATACAACACTTCATGCTTCACTATGCTTTCAGCAGTAATATCGATGACAATAGTAATAATTGTAGTAATAATACTAATTATATTTATCTAAGATTATTAACAATTCGTCATAGTTAATAACTACAGTGCACGAAAGTTCAGAGTGGTTGCGTTTTGCTAATCAAAGTTGTTATAAATAATAATGTACTTCGGAAGAGCATCAAACCTTGTGCACAAAGAAAGGAGGCAGACTATTTCTCACACAAAGAACGGGTAAGTGAACAAAATAGCTTAGGTCTACGGCCTACACAGCCGAGATGGAAACGAAATGTTAGCGGCGATGTTGCTGCTCGCCCGGTCTCTCCCGCATTGATTCTCATTATCAGGCTGAATTGAAACAGAGTGCCAGGAATCAAACGTGTCGTAATAAATTCTCCACAAAATTAAAAATGAACTATAGAGCTTTTTCTGTGGCTCTCCGAGTTAAGATTAGAATGAGAGTGCTGCTCACTTCAAATGATCGCTCACGCGTAACACCATTTGCAAGGAGAAAGATGCGTAGAAAGCATCATCGTTACGCGCCCAAGTTTCAGCAGCGGTCAGCGTTGCCCACGGCTACTCAGAAGGTAACTTTGCAGGTTCGTACCATGTATGTGTGTATATATATATAGATGCGCGTGTATGTGTGTGTATATTTGTATGTGTGTGTGCATGGATATAGGCGAGATTGATCTGCAGATATACACACCGCGCTTATCGATAATTGCGGTGTGCTTTTCGTTAAAGTGGCTACCGCGCCAACGGGAAAAGGGCGTGGTCAAGTTAATCTATGACCATCTACCATCTACCTAGTTGTCTATCTATCTATCGGTGTATCTGTTCGGTCTATATTCCCACCTACATGAACTACATCAGCTAGCACTCGACCGGTCGGTTGCCGGTCGGTTAGTCGACTTCAGTCAGTTGGAAAGCGCTACGTTCGGACGAACGGTGCAGCGGTGCAGCAAAAAGCGCCGGCGCTCGGTGGTGGTGGTGATGGCCCCGTGATAGAGATCCATCCACGGGAGCGGCTTCCTCTCTCTCTCTCTCGCTCTTGTCCGAAGAAGAATCAAATTGTGTGGGGTAGTGGTAGCGTGTACAGGAGGCGCTTCGAGAAGCGCCGTCAGCGAGGTGATGTTGTTGTTTTTCGTCGTCGTGGTGTTGGTGCTGGTCGTCGTCGTCGAAGTCGCGGCTGTTGACGCCATCGACGTAAACGAACGCGGTGCCGAGAGCCGCAGTCGAGTGGTTGCCGACGACGACGAAGGGATCCAGCGAACTCTCGTCGTGATTCCAACTCCTCCTCTTCCTCCTCCTCGTCATCATCATGCGCTACGAGGATGCTGCTTTTGTTGCTGCTGCTGGCTGCACCTGCACCTCCACCTCCACCACTATTACTACCGGCTACTGCTGCTGCTGATGCTAGCACAACTGTGACCGCCACTGCCGGCGCTGCTGGTGGCGCTACTGTTCTCGCTAACCATCCCCACCATCGTTGTCGCTATTATAGGTGCTGTCGCTGGTGTCGCTGGTGTTGCTGTTGTTGTTGCAGCCGTAGTCGTCGTCGCTACGCCGGGCAGCACGCCGACGATTGAGCCGCCGTTGAGAGCGGCCATCAGATGCGACTGCGCTAGAGGTCGAGGCGTCACTAGTGTTGTGTGGTGTTGTGCTGTTGTGGTGTTGCCCCCGCCACCACCATCGTCGCCCCTGCTACCGACGTGGGCGGCCGGAGTGCGGGGGTCAGCGTGACCACCGTCGTCGTCGTCGTCGCGGCCTGCGAATTATTGGGTGACGGTGACGCATGCTGCTGCTGCTGTTGCTGCTGCTGGCCCGTCGCCGACGTTCGATGCTCCCGCCGGCGTCGATGGAGTCACCGGTGGGCCCATATCGATCTTGTGTACGTTCTTCATGTGACGGCGCAGATTGTACGCCGAGAAGAAGCCACGCAGGCACTCGCGGCACTTGAAGCGAGACTGAAGCGCGGCTGCGGCTGCTGCGGCCGGCCGGGTCATCTTTGTTGGTCGGCTGTTGCGGGGTGATCGCCGATCCGGCGGTATCTTCTTCTTGATCAGGGGGGAGGCGGCGAGTGGGGAACCAGCGTGATTCAATAATGATATTGATGATGACTGAGATAAGGATGGCGACGACTGAAGAAGCAGATGATGATGCTGTTGTTGTTGTTGCTGCTGCTGTTTGTGGCTGCTGATTGTGATGATGGGCTGAGTGGTCGCGATGAGCGATGCCAACCGGGGTGATCGAGGTGAGCAAGGTCATTTGTTTGATAGCGAGCGGCTTTGTCGTCATGGCCGCCCCAGTCGCCACCGTCGTAGTCAAGTGACTGCTGTCATCGTCACGAGGATGGAGGCTGGGCGAGCCGATACGAAGCCGAATCCGTTCGAGGTTGTTCTCGTCATTCGAGCCGGCCTTGCTCGGTGTTAGCTGAACGCCGCTAGCCTTGCCGTTGAGCAGAGACGAGCCGTACAGCGTTTCTCCGCCGCCACCACCGCCACCACCAGCTGTATGTTGGCTTCCCGCCAACTGCTGGCCTGCCGGTGGACGTGGACCGAACGCTTTTTCCATGATCTTGTCGGCGAACGACGCGATCAGCTCCTGGGCGGCGCTCTGTTTTCGTCGGCTGACGTTGACCGACTCGGATAGGATGCTCGAGTAGCTCCGGCGATGCCGACGCATCTTCCGAACCGGGCCCCCCGACACTGGTGTGGCTGCTGTCGCTGTTGCTGCTGCTGTTGTTGTTGCTGTTGCCGAAGGGGTGGCATTGGCTGTTCGGCGGTACGTTGATGCCGCAATCGTGACGGGCCGATCGACGTCGTCCGCCCGCTCGTTGTCGTCGTCGTCGTCGTCCATGTCACTGTCGCTTGAGACGACTGGCAGCGAAACCGACATCTCGTTTTCGATCGTTTTCTCCGCGTTCAGCTCCTCCTCGGCGACAGCCGAGCCACTCTCGCTTAGAATAGCAAATGTCAGCGCGTCGCTTATCGAGCGTAGGGCGGTCGCATCCTCGCTGAGCCGTCTTCGTTTGGAGGCCGGCGGCGATGACCCATTGCCGGCCTCCTTGGCGGCGGCCTCCGTCAATTGACTCTTGTCACCATCGGCCGGCGTTATCGGCGTCTCATCGTTCTCGTCGTCGTCGCCGATCTGGCCGTTCTGCGGCGGATCGCGTTCCAGTTCATCATCGGTTCGATCGGCCTTCACGCTTTCGAGCATCGTCCGCCTCACCGCAGCCATCTGCTCCTTGACCTCTGCCGCCATAATCTGTTCCATGAGGGCATCCTCGTCCAGAACAGGCGTAATGTCGCGGAGCCGTTCTTTTTCCGACACTTGGCGGGCAACATTCGGAGCTTTTAGCACCTGAGCAACCGTGCTTGTCCTGTTTATCAGGACAACGTTCGCAGCCTTCGTGCTCCGATTATGAATGGCGTTAGTGACGTTGCTGTTGTTCTTGTTGTTGATAATGCTGCTACTGTTGTTGTTGTTGATGCCGCTTAGAGCACTAGCCACTGAAGGGCTACCGACGGTGGACACAATTTCTTGACCACCTGAACGGCACTTCCCTGTACGCGAATCATCTGCTGTTGGCCTGCAATGACAACATGTTGCGGGTGCTGTACCACTTGGCCCGTTTGGGTCGGCGTGCTTGGTGTTGTTGCGGCGCTCACTGACACTCCAGTTTGTTGTGTCACAGCCGTGCTTGCCTGTTGAACCTGGTGGTGCTGCTGATGCTGGACAACAGTAACTCCGCCAGACGTCTTCTGCACTTGCTGTTGAGTAAGTGCTTGTGTCCGCTGCTGAGTGGCAGACGACAACGTAGTCGTTTTAGTCTGGTTATTGCTGAGCTTGGTGCCAGATTGTTGTTGTTGGTGCTGGTGCTGCTGAAGGTGGTGATGTTGTCCTGACAAGACATGTTGCTGAATAATCTTCTTTTGCTGCTGCTGCTGTGGTGTGTGCTGTTGCAACTGTTGTTGCTGCTGCTGTTGTTGCTGTTGATGCTGCTGCTGCTGGTGAGGCTTATGTTGTTGCTGGCTCCCCACGACTTCCGCCGCGACCACCTTAGCCCTCCCTCCAACGAATGTCTGTTGAAGTGCGGGCTTATACGTTATAATTTTCGTCTGCCCGGACTTAACGGCAGCCTGTAGAACGTCAGGCGACACTGTTACCAGTCTCTGCCCGCTCTGGTTAACCACGATGGCCGACGACGGAATCGTCCCTCCTACCGAACCACTGTTTGGTCCGAGGACCTGCACCACCTATATAATACATTCAGAAAGAAGTCGGCATGTGTTATTATTGTTACTAGCATAGAATGACAGCGTCTAAGGTACAATGGCGCAGCACTGAATAAAAGCAAGTTCAACAATGGCCTCTGCGGGATATCATATTATGACTACAGCATCTTCAACTAGACATATCTCTTGTACGACTCAAAACGAACATCACTCGCTTTATGTGAGCGTCTATCTTACACCTGGTGATGTACGTGTTCTCAGCGATGTCGGTCGCTGTTACTTTGTTGTCACAACTTTATCGTGGTCGTTACCTTGTTGTTTCCGTTGCGCTGATTTTAAACGGTCTCGACGGACCACTGGGTCACTCCATACCCTAGTGGTTCCGAGGGATGCTTATTATATAGCTCGCTGTTAGTACTACGTTATCCTTACCCTGTCGAACGACAGCTAATATCGCGATGACGACTAGAGTCAACATAACGGCTCTTAAATCAGTCATGTCGATCTGATCGGTATACTTAGACGTATGTATGCAATTACTATGTTCGTCCCATGTATGCCGCTGTTATCCATCAGCGCCCGACGCGTCGTTATTCAAACATTTCTCTCGATCTCTCGATCGCATCAAATACAAGAACGCCCGATGTCGACAATCGAAAAAAACAACTCTGAAGTAATGTCTGAAGCCGTCTATCAAGTGAAGAATAGAAGAGTGACTTACCTGATGAATTTGCTGCTGCGGCTGTATCTGATGTTGCTGCAGTTGCTGTTGGTGATGAACCAGCGACGTTGCTGTCGCTGCTGTTGTTGTTGTAGCTGCCCCCTGTGTGATGATTGCCGGCTGAAAAGATGTCGCCAGCTGGGGTTGTTGCTGTTGCTGCTGCTGCTGGCTAAGATGAAAAGTCGTATTACAGCCACTGGTGGGCGCGGTGCTCGTGGTGACACTGACAGTGATCGGCTGTCCTCCTGTCGAGAAGGGAATACTGCTAATGGTGTTGCCGCTTTGACTCACGATAGCGTGAGTGTTTGCCGTCCCGCTTAGAACGACGGGTCCTCCAACTAGACCGTGTTGGTGTTGCTGTTGTAGTTGTAGTTGCTGTAGTTGTTGTTGCTGTTGTTGCTGTTGTTGTTGTTGTTGTTGTTGCTGATGCAGACCTGCCATCACCGTTTGGCCTGCGGAGGTTGCCGTCCCTCCAGCCATTGTAGTCGTCATTGTCGTCATCGTCGTCGTGGCAGTGCCAACCGTGCTCGACTGGTGCTGCAGCTGGAGATGATGATGCTGCTGCTGCTGCTGTGGTGCAAATGTTAGTGTTGTAGTTTGCGGCGTTCCCGTAAGAACGGTAACCGGCGTTGACGGCTGCGCTGTTGTTGCCACCGAAACAGCACACGGCGAACTCGCTTGACTTACCGGAATCATTATTTGTTGACCTCCCGCCGTGCTAACCGGCAGCGTCACCTAGATGTCGAACCACAGACACAAAGCAATAAGGCGTATCGATCCAGTCAGTTATCGGTTAACAACCAGTTAGAAGCTCAATAGGGAATTGGCGTGACGTCTTCAGTGTATATCGTTTCATGGTTTAGGTCGAACTTTCATTTCACTGCGTTGGCTGGCAGGGTACCCTCACCGTGGAAGTATCACCGTATTCCGCTCTACCATCAACGTTTCTCAGATTCGCTTGGGAGGCATGCAGATGATACTAACAACAACAACAACAACGGCAACCGTCTTCGTACAAAAACTCACAAATGCACTTTGAGCTCCCACTGTGCATATGGTGCGAGCCATATGCATAGTGGGTAGAGAATATTGCTCCCGCGAGTAAAATCGCATAGACGCATCCGTAGATACGTAGAACTAGAATAAAGCAACTTGAAAACATTGACTAGCTGTTTGCTAGCCAAGCTAAGCCCTAGCAATCAGAAGGCACTGTACCTGAATAGGTGTCCTGTTGAGTCCCGTTCCAGAACCTTGACCGGCTTGCGTAACGACGACAGCTTGCTGCTTGAGTGTACCGGATTGCCGCAGCACCGCCAGCTGCGTTCCTGCAGGCGACGTCAATACCTGTCGGCTGAGTTGTGGTGAGCCGGTCACCGTTAAACCACCTGTGGCCTGCTGAGCGGCCGTAACCACCTGCACTTGAGTTGTTTGTACTTGAGCCTGCGTCGTCCCCAGTGTCGTGCCGCCATGCTGGCTCACACTAGTTAGTTGAATCTGTTGCTGCTGCTGTGGCTGCTGTTGTTGTTGCTGCTGCTGCTGCTGTTGTTGTTGCACGGTCTGGACCGTCTGGACGTGCTGGACCTGGCGCATATGCACAATCTGTTGTTGGCCCGTCTGGTGGTTCTTGATGATGAGGACCGGCACACCATTGACCGAAGTCGCAATGGCGCCTTGCTGCAGTAGCGAGTTGACGGGAATCATTATCTTATTGCCGCTGGCACCCGACGTCGTTATAATGCGGTGTTGCTGCAGTTGCTGTTGTGAGTTGTTAGGCGGCGGGTTGCTGTTGTTGTGGTTGTTGCTGCTGCTGCAACGAGATTGTTGTTCCTTGTTGATGCTGATGGTGAACAGTTGTCGTTCCTGCCGTCGTTGTTGTCACCGTAGGAGCGCCGGCCGAGCTGCTGACAGCAACAGAGATCCCTGAACTGCCGCCTGGTAGCGCTACGGCCGAAGCGGTTGTCCCGGGTGCTCCAGCCACACTTGGCGATGTGGTGGGTCCACCGTTACCGGCTGACGCTGCCATCTGAACAGTCTGTGGAGAAGCGGAGGCCACTTGAAGGCTGGATATCTGACTCGGACTTAACAGTTGTACTACGTGACCGGTAGCGCTTCCACCTGCCGTGCCCGCGACGACGTGTCCAGGTGCACCACTGGTCGGACCGTTGATGCGAACCTAGCCGACGTCACCCAAGACGGCGTCAACACCCAGCATAAAGCGTGGCGGCGCAAGCGATGATAAGAACAACAACAACAGCAACAACAATACCAGCAAGACATATAGACAGACACGACACACACACAGACACACACCCACACACAGAGGCGGCGAACATAGAGGCGTACACAAAATGCCACACCACCATCGAGCGCGAGTCAGCAATAGGTTAGTATGAGAATGGGTTAGTATAGCAACAATAACCTTCTACCTAGCAAACAGTTATCTCCACCACTTCCACACGCTTGCGATCAATCAGTACACCTGCTCCCAACATGCATGTGACTACGCAGCCCTAACTACGTGTTTGACTAAGCGAAAAACGCGATGGCCTCGAGTTTACGCGTGACGTTAGATATATACGTGATGTACATGAAGTCGCGTGCATAGTGAAACGCGTCGATCCGAAGCAAATATCGCGTAGGACCGCGGAGAGAGGCGCTCCGTTATGTATAGACGTTCTCCTGCTCCATCTGTGTGGTCATCATAACTGAATCAGCCGGACCCCTCAATAATGGTCTTCTCCATCCAGCAGCGGCTTGCCATCCTTTTGTCTTGGCCGTTTTACTGCACTGCACGTACATCCATGCGCCGTATGCGCAGACTCACCCGAACATGTACAGGTTGACCAGCTGAGGTCGGCGGCGAAGGCGTGGCTAGCCTCTGAGAGGCTAGAGCCTGCTGTACGGCGTTCTGCACCTGCAGATTGATGGACTCCTGGGTAGTCGGAGTACCCGCCCTCACAACCTGTGGTATCATCCCACCAGACACCACAATCTGCTGTTGCTGCACATGTTGTTGTTGGTGTTGGTGCTGCTGCTGCTGATGATCTGTATTCGCTGAACCACTTGTTGAAACCGCAACAACTGCAATGTCGCCATTATAATAAAATTATTGTAATGATTTATTAATAATTTACAATACGTTTGCACACTCGGCAGTGCTCGCCTATATATGAGATGCAGAAGTCCTGCATCTCGTGAACAACTTTATCAGCATTGCAACAAATACGAGAGCTAGATTGGGAACCTATTCAGCATTCACCATACTCTCCCGGATTTGCACTATCAGATGATCACTTAACTAGACCAAAGCAAAATTACTTAACAGGACAAAAATCCTTTTTAGATCATGTAGAAAATATGGGAAAATACTTGTCGCCTTCAAACAAGAAAAACGGGGATTAATAACGGTTTACCAGCCTCTCACGGAGTGGCATTGAGAAAAACAACATTTGTGCAATTTTATCTTCTCGAAATCTAGGTCTGGCAGCACAAATACTTTCGTGATAACCTAATATGGTGTTTCGTATTTGTGGTAGTGAAGGAAGACCGTTGCACCCAGAAAACGGCATAATCAGATCCTTCCTCGCGTCCACAAAACTCAAAGGACGACGTACCCTGATTTTGTTTGTATTTGCGGCGGTGGCGGCTGCAGCTGTTGTTGTTGTTGAGTGTTGGCGTTGCTATTATTGACAATTTGAATCGACGCGGTACCACCGGCCGTCGTCGCGTGATGATGATGGTGGTGGTGCATGGCACCCGGGCCGGGACTGAGCGAAGCTGCGGGCGAGACCGGCGACTGTGACGTGGCCCTGACAGCCTTGACGACGGCGGGACTACCAATCCTCGCAGGTGGCTGAATCTTGTTTGCCAGCTGACCCTGCACTGCCGTGGCCTGCGGAGACGAGATGACCTTCATAAGGACGTTCTGCTGTCCACCCTGACCGTCCTTGATGGTCGCCATAGCCACGGAGCCCAGCTGTCCGCTAGACACCTGCCTTATCACCTGCGGGCTGGCTATACGTACCCCGACACCAGCCATCGTTGTTCCAACCGTCGTCACCCCAACAGTTCCGGACGTCGCACCTGTCGCTTGACTAGACGCGATGTACTGTTGTTGTTGTTGTTGCTGTTGTGGTAGAGGCTGTGTTCCCACCACGGAAAGCTGCTGCTGCTGAGTTTGATGACTTTGCGTATGGGAAGTCGTCATTACCACCTGTCGCTGAGTCGCCACCTGCGGTGCGCAGGGAATTGTTGTTGTTGTTGTCCCCATGGAGGTTGTTGTTGATGTTGCTGTTGTTGTTGCCGTGGTCATCAGCGTACAGCCTGTCGTTGCTGCTGCTGCTGTTGTTGTCGTCGTCGCTGCCGCCGTTACCAATACTGGGCCACTGTTAATACGTTGCGTCTGTATCATCTGTTTCATCCCGGGTCGAGTGGGTGTCTAGTGAGACGTACGCCGAACAAGCAACCAGCCGCGTAGATTTGTTGTCGTTGTTGTGGTCGATCAGATGGTAGGACGAGTCGATGGTGTAACACGATTCGGTGGCACGATTCGACAACCCGTTGATACGGTGCAGGATAAGCACGGTGTGGGTTAGTTAGTGACTTAGTTAAGCCAGGTCGCCGGGGGTGACAGTGGCGAGTGGTTCTTTGTTAGTATTCTTACAGCAACACACGAGTAAACAGACACATACATAAACACACAAACTGTCCGTGCAAGCGCCTGTTCAACATTCACCAATCTCCATCGCAGTGCTAGTCGCAAACATGTGCAATTAGAGCTACGGTATATTGCCAATTTATTCACGTCAATAAGCCAATCTATTTGTCAATCACACCAATGTCCCCTTGCTTTCGGCAAAGCCCCCTACAAGCCGGCTTTATAAGAGACCACCACGGCGAGATTTTCCACCCTCATTTCGCTCACATTCTCGGTATAGGCTGGCGCCAGAAAAACGGCAATTTTGGAAATAAGACGAGACACTGTTTAGGTACGCATCGCGTTACGGTCACCTCAACCCGCCTCCACCGTGATTATTATACCACCCAACTGTTGCTCAATATGATGGGTTAGTCAGTTAGGCAAAGGCCAACTAAAGGCAAAAAAAAAACACCGATAGCCCAATATATTGGTTTCTAATGGCTGTAAGAGCGCAAATGTTCGCTAGAATAGATTCAGTCGTCATCTTGGTAGTTCTACTCACGGTCGTCACTTGAGATGTTTGCTGCTGTGGAGATTGCTGTCGCAGTGTTATCTGCTGGAGTTGGGGTTGTTGCTGAGACCGAATCGCGTGCACCACACTTACACTGGTTGGCCCCGGAGGAGTTATGGCAATGCTTTGTTGTTGCTGCTGTTGTTGGCCCCTGATTGCTGACGTTACCATCTGCACCTGATGACCAGATAACTGGCAAACGCGGGAAAAACGTCCAAGTTTAGCATGTGCAGTAGGCAACTATTGTTCCGGCTAGCCGGAGTAGGAGTCAAGCGAATCACCATCGATATGGTACCAAAATTATACCTGTGAAGTATACATTCTTGTGGCTTCTATGGGGACGTTCACCGAAATACTCAACTATTGAGCGTGAAAGTTAGAAGAGTGGATATCCCAGGATTATACTTTTTAACGTGACTATTTGCCTCGTTGTAGCCAGCCTGATCTATCTTTCAGAAAAAGTAGAGTTTTTCTCTGCGAACACAAACGACGGTCTATGTTTGGTTTCTCTGCTATGCCGTGGTTTCTCCACCGGCTTCTACTACGTTGCTACTGGCTACCAGTAAGTACTCACCTGTAGTGAGGGCGTGTTCCGTCCCCCTTCAATTTTGGCCTCCGGCCTGACCCCGCCAGCGCCGACGAAGGTTCCGCTCGCCGTTGTTGTTGCTGCTGCCCATGTTGTTGTTGTCGTCGTCGCTGCAGCCGATACAGCGCCCGCCGCCTGTCCCTGTGGCCTGTCAGTGAGTACCTGCCGATGACAGCTAACAACCTGAACCGCAGCGCCGCCGGCACCATTGCCCCCCGCAGCAGCAGCGGGCGCCGCCGTTGTAACAGTTCCAGTCGCACCACCTGTAGCCGCGTACTGTAGGGAGGTCGCCACAGCGCCACCTTGACCACCTGCGCCACTGGTCGTAATCACGCTCACGCCAGCCGAGCTCGTGCGTACAGTGCCGCCACTACCACCTCCAGCTGCTGTACTGACGAACGTGCCTGAACAATCAACAACAGAGACGCCGGCGCCGCCGCCACCACCACCAGCAGCAGATCGCACCGAGTTAACGTGCGGAGACGCGGTAACCACAATTGTCCTAGATGTTGTCGCCACTGGCGCCGTTGACGTCGCCACCATTGTTGTTGACGTTGGCTGGCTATGACAGCTGCTGCTGCTACTGCTATTAGAAGTAGCCGTGGTAACGCTGTTGGTGATGGTACTGCTGCTGTTGTTGTTGTTGCTGTTGTTGTTGCGGACGCTGGGCAGACACATGGTTGAGTTGGCCATAGCGGGGCTGGCAACGCGAACTGCCACAGAGGCTGTCGTGCCCGCCGCCGCCGTCGTCCCGCCACAGCGCAGACTCATGCCGCTGCTGTTCGCAGCGGCGAGCGCCGACGTCGATCGGACGATATGCGCACGCGCTTTTGGTACAACCGCCAGCACCTTTGCTAGCGTTAAGCGTACTACTAGGCGAACAATGGGCGATCACCGAACCCGTCGGGCCGAGTACGACCGCCGAAGGGGCCTGCTGCTGCTGCACGACGGCCGAAATGACTGTGGGCGATTGGGGCACTCCAGGCGCCGTTGTTGTTGTTGTTGTTGTTGTTGTTGCTGCTGCTGCTGCTGCTGTTGTTGCTGCTGTGGTGGTCGTCGTCGTCGCCGTCAGCGTCGGCGACATGCTAGCTGATACCACAGTTCCACTAGTAGTAGTAGTATTAGTTGTAGTAAACATCGAAGAGCTAGTCATAGCGGCGGAAGTAGCTGCAGTGGATGTTGCTGTCGCCGCAACGGCCGCCGTATTCGTGTAGTGGCTAGCTGCTATTCTGTTCGGCTCGTGATGGATATTGTTACAGTTGGCCACGCTGACCTCTACGGCGTTCGGCGGTGTTCTGTCGGCGGCGGCGGCGAAGCAGATCTTCTCCCTGTCCGCCGGCGTGGCTGGGCCCTGCTTACGGATGCTAAACTTGACGGCCACCTCTTTGCGGTTGACAAACACGGGCTTCTTCTGTTGGTGCTTGAAGAACTGCGTGATAGGAGCACCGGAACACCTGTATGCATCATCACAATAGGCAACAACACCGGCCGCAAGATCAACGACAACAGCAATAGTTACATACATGTGCAGTTCTGTAGGCATGCTTAGTTTGTTATTCGCTGATAAATAGGCGATATATATATATATATATATATATATATATATTGTGTTTATTCAACATGGAAAACATTTGAGTGATTAAAAGGCGAGGGCGTATTAAGATTATTAAGATACGGTTGGCCTTTTCAGTACGACAGCAGGTTTGAATAAGCGATATCATTCAATCAAGATATATGGCTGTCTACGTTATTCTGAGCCTAACTGATTTTTTTTAAACAAAATGTATCTTATTCAGAACGCTAATGAGTGTACTTGGAGCATGTGTCGCAAACGGCCGATACCTTCGAAACTGAGACCGTAAACGCCTAGTAAACGTAGATACAATGAAAATGCAGATAACTCGTCTTCTAAACGAACGTCCTCTCATTAATATGGCTTTGTTTTTATCAATTAGTCGTTAACACCTTCACCCATGTCGTGATCTCGTGAAGTTCTTCTGCGTCCTTCATTCGTCCTCCGGCGTACTCACCTATTGTCCACCTCCTCCTTGAGTCTCCTCAGTAGGTCTGTGCTGATCTTGCCGCGCGTCGGGTCAGCAGGTAGTTGCGCTAGAGCGCTGCCCTTGATCGTCGGTGTGGGAGACCTGGTCGTAGCGCCCGGCGACGCGTTGGCCGGTACCGGCGTTGCCGCCGGAAGTTTCTTCGGATTGCGAATTTGTACGTTCGCCAGCTTCGGCATGGTACCGGCTCCGGTTCCGGTGGCGGCGCTCACCTCGAGTCGGACAGGTTTCTCGGAGAGCGACGGCGGTGTCAAAGGCACTCCGCAAAGCCGGTCGAATCGGTCAAGCACCGCGCGGAAGTTCGGCGTCTTCAGCTGACCATCACCATTTGACCCGTTTGAAGTTGATTTCGTCGGTGTCGCTGTTGGAGTAGTAGCATTAGTAGTAGTAGTAGTTGTTGTTGCTGATTCTGTTGCCGTCGCGCTAAGAGCATGGTCGGTGTCGTCCTCGAACTCCTCGTCATTTCCGACCGGCGGCGGCGCTGTCTGATCATTGAGTTGACTCTGCCCTCCTCTCGACGGTAGATGCTGAGTCTGTTGCGTCGGACAAGTCGCTGGCTTACCGTTGGACGATGGTGACGACGACGACGGCGTCGTCGGCGGCGGGGCTCTGCGCTCAACAAGAACCCTCCTCATTACTGCCGTTGCCTGGTTGCTGTTGTGATGATGTTGTGGCTGCGCGGGGGGGTGATGATGGTGGTGGTGATGCTGCTGATGGTGGTGGTGGTGATGCTGATGTTGGTGGTGATGTTGGCGACTCGACGGGTTCGGCTGATGATAGTTAGATGCGGGCGATACCTGTTGCTGTTCACGGTACGCTTTCACGCCTGCCGTTGCTGACGTCGACTCGCGACTGTCGCTCACAACAGCAGACGGAACTGTACGAACGCTGCTGCTGCTACCAGCACTAAAAACAGAATCGTCAGCCATTTGTGGCTGTTGCAGCTGCGCTTGTTGTGACGGTTGCTGATGGTGCAGTTGTTGCTGTTGTTGTTGTTGTTGCTGCTGTAATTGTGGCTGTAATTTCACCTTGGCCCCCTGCTGCTGGCGTCCGCCGGTCGGCTGCAGCTGGCCGGGCAGCTGCAACGCTGTTAGAGCAGTGTCGATGGCCACCGGGGTCATATCGGTCGTCTGAGGGACAACCACATGCTGCTGAGCTGCGGCTGCTGCCGCGGCCGCTACGGCCGCGATCTGTACCTTTGGGCCGTTCAAGACAACCTACGAATAATTGTAGATAAATTCAACGAATAAGAGACGATTAGTGTATGTGTGTGCGAGTAAGAAACAAGAGAGAGAGAGGGATAACGAAAGGCCAGCAATCAATAGACACAACTCGACAACATTTAGCACGTAGAATTACCAGCTATACGGATGTTTCTGTTCCGTCTCATATGTTTCTGTCCTGAGCTTTCACCACAACAAAGCAAGAACATCAACAACCAAGTTTGCGTTTCTCGGTTTAACCTACATTGAAAATTAAATGCTGGCTAAACGCATATACAGGCACAAATAATTTTCCCTATCTCTATCTCTTTCATATCGCACATATAAATTATTTGTCAACGTAATATCAACCATCTGACTCCACATAAATCATGAAGGGAAATCAATCAACAGTACACAGTTACTTTCTGAGCTGACTCTCGGCCAAGATTTAACGTCCATAGGACTGCTTTTCGCATAAACGCTTCATAGACGGACCCCCATAAATATAAATGTGCAGCGGTGGGGCTCGAACTCGCGCACCTATGTGTCTCCACCGGTCTCTAGGCGCAGACGCATGCCACCACGCCACCGGGCTCGACAAAAAAACAGTACACAGCTAGCTAACTTTTGTTCTGCTCTTCCTTGTATTGAGTCTCAGAGTTCTCTCTCTATTTTTAGGCGACTATTCCTGCTCTATAATTTATTCATCAATTCATTCACAATACATTGTTGTCTAAGTGAACGTATCTCTCTCCTCTAACGCATCTATGAATCTAAAGTAAAGTTTTCGAGCTGACCCTCAACCAAGATTTAACGTCCACGAAACTGTTTTTCACATTGCTTCATAGACGGACCCCCATAAGTACAAATGTGGGGCAACGGTAGAGCTCGAACCCGCGCAGAACCTATGTGTCTCCTCCGGTTGCAAGGCGCAGACTTAATCCACCACGCCACCACCGGGCTCGACACATCTATGAATCTACTACTACACTGATACCAAGGCTCTCACCTGAATCTTGGGCTGGTGCTGTGCCGTTGTTTGGCCACCTGTGCTGTTCTGCACCGACACCACCTGCACTCGCTGCAGCTGTTGCGGCGACACCATGACGAGTTGTTTGGGCGCTTGCTGGATTGCTTGCTGCTGCTGCTGAGCTAAAAGGACCTGCCCGACCGGGCCCTTGTCCCGCGCTGCGCCACACTCGGTAGCAGCCGTTGTCGACGACGTCGATGTCACTAGCTGTGCTCCCGTCTCGCTGTCCGGATTGCTCCGTCCTCCGGTATTCGTAGCCGCCATCATCGTCACAGTGGGCGGAGCAGTGGCAGCTCTTCTAGCTGTCGTAACTGTCGGAACGTTGGTAGTAACAGCGCCGGCAACAGCAACAGCAGCGGCAGTAGCACTAACAACAGAGGTAGCACGCGAAGTCGTATTAGCTGGACTCATCAAACTCATCGTCGAATGAGCACCAGTAGGTCCGGCGGCGACAGCATCGATAGTGGGCATTTGCGGCACTGCCGGAGACGCCACACTAGAGACGGTGCCAGCCGACAACACCGATGAGTCAACGTCGACCTCCGTTTCGATGGCCTCAAGCGAAGTGTCCTGTAGGAGTACAGAGTCGACATCATCCGGTTGTTGTTGCTGTTGCTGCTGTTGTTGTTGTTGTTGTTCTTGCTGCTGCTGCTGCTGTTGTTGTGAATGTTGTTGTTGCTGCTGCTGCTGTTGCTGTTGTGGCTGTAGCGGATCTCTCGTCGTTATAGTTGTCGTCGTTGTTGCTGCCGCTGTTATAGATGTCGTCGCTGTCGTCGTCATCGTTCGGTTCTCGGCCAATTGACCACCGCCGCTGGCCTTCTCTCGTTCGAGTTGGCGAGCGGAACGTCGTGCGGCTGCCGGCCTCGTTTGTCCTTCATCTTTAGCTTGTGGCACGCACCGGCAGCCTTCTTGCCGCCGGCACGGCCAAGTTCGGCTCCAAGTTCTCGCCGCTGACGTTCGAGTCGGCGACGAAACTCCGAACTAGCCGCGGACGAATCCGAATCGCTCTCGGAATCGGCCGAGCCTTCGGCGGCGGCGGTCGGCACGAGGCCGCCGCCTATCCCGATCTTTGCGGGGGCGCCACTACCAGGCGTGCTGCACACGTTCGGGGGCAACGCGCTCGCCGTAACGCCTATGCCGCTTGTCCCGCCGCCACCGCCGCCGCCCGCACTGCCGCCAATGCCACCCCCATACGCCTGCGCCGTAAGCCGCATTTCGATCGGAAGCTTGGCGCCCCTATACGAAGATGACGTGGATGACCGGAGGTGTTAAACAAAGTAGAAGAGAGTGCCATCAGACAAGGGGCAAATATCATAAGCCGGATGTAGGCTTTATCATCTCATAGGAACTCGGGCTATATGTATATATATATATATATATATATATATATATATATCGATGCAAATCTAGCTATAAACATATGCATAGTATATATTTTTGTTAAAGTAGCAGGGGAAAGTGGTCGAGGCCTCGGCTGTGGTAGCGCAGTAAGTGGGACGGTCGCTAAAGTGTTTAAATTGTATATAATGACGACTCTATTGTAATTACGCATCATCTTGATATGCAAAGTTAGTGCGAAATAAACAATATGTATATTATATATGCACAGTATTGTTCCCTGAGTACGAGTCGCATATATAATCCATCTAAATGACATCTGCCAGTCATCCAACATTCGTGGCCACTAGCTCGAATACTGCTTACCGGCCCTTTGAGTAGAAATCCTCGAGATACATGTCGAGATCATCTGTAAGAGTCAGCATAGATGTTCGGACGGCGTGCAGCACGATAACCATATCCTTAAGGGTGTCGTAGTGGACGCCCGGCAATTCGCTATCGAGCACCGGCTCAAAGAAGAACATTTCGTCCTGTGGTAGCAGCTCATACTCAGGCCTGCCCGGTTGGCGGGGTTCCCGCATGTCCTCAATTCTGTGCCCGTAGCATCGACACGTAGGATCCCGATTCTCGCAGATCCGCATCGACACCCTGTATTAGAGAATCAAATGGATAGTAAAAAAAACAATTAACCTTAAATATTATGAAATTCTAACATACAACACACAGAAGCTAGGATTTAAAATACTAAATATATTCAGATATGATAAACATGTATATGGTTCTTGTACTTACGCCTTGATGAGGTCTAGGGCATCTCTTGTCGGATACAGCACGAAAGAGGAGAAGGCACATTCGCGCATGACCAGCGGGTAATCTTCGAACACGACGCACCATTTGAGCATTTGACGGGCGAGATTTCGCTCAATCTCCGCGCGGGCCATGCTCTCCGACTCACCGCGGTGGGTGCACTCTTCAATGGCGTTGAGGTCGATACCCATGCCGCGAAGCATTAGCTCGATCATTACGGAGTAGCCCACGAGGCCACACTCCTCCCACAGGACATCGAACATCAGGTAAAACAAGCCAGACTTGTCCGAATGCCGATCGAGTATACTCGAGGCAAGGCGACCAATTTCGGCAACGCCCATCTGCTGGTGCTTCTGCATGCGTACCCACAGGAGCATGAGGTCTCGTGTGCAGCAGTGCTCCGACTCCTCATTGATCAAATCCTTGAGGAAGAAGGTCGACACGAGTGCCTCCGTACATTCCGGGGGACCTGTAACGGTGTAACGACATGGTATTGTTTATAAAGGGATGAGAAGCGCTATTCAATTTTTGGTGACTTATCTGGTGTCAGCAAAATAAAGTGCCGACGGACTCGAATCGACGGATTGATCATGATTTGCCCATCCTTTCATCGTCGATGTTAAAGCACCACCTACCTCCGCTGCGCCGGAAACACTGCCATCCAAGCTGTACGCCCCTATGACAAGTGAGGTTGGCAAGGGTCTTGCAGAAGTTGGCCAAGGTGTCATCAGCGTCAACGGCCGCCCGATAAACCTCGTTCAATTTCTCCAGTACCTCTTCTGTAGGCATCGCGTCATCGGGCGGCGCTCTCTCTGGTACCACCTGATGAATTTCAAGAACCTCGTAAAGAAAACGACTAAATTAATACATTGTTTATATATATATATATATATATATATATATATATATATCCTATAGGACTTATTTTTCACATGGATGTTCATACAAGAATTGTTTATTCATACTTTAACACTAAACACGTGTCTTAATATTTCATCTCTGTCAAAAATTCATATCAAAGACATAATAAGTAGCGTCATTTCTTGAAGAACCTTCATTTTGTAGAATCGCAGACTAATAATTTGCTATGCGTCACACAAACGCAAACGCCATATATATATATATATATATATATATATATATATATATATATAAACTAGACACTGTCTATTCTAGCGTTATTAATCTCAAAACAAGACATCCGCTTGAGCTCAAACTAGTTTAACAGTAGTAAATGTATTCGTATTCAAAGACCGAGTGGTAGCAGCAGGGCAGATAGATATACCTGTTCTTGGTGGTCGAGCCAAGCCTGAACACCCCAAGGACGATCAGCGTTCGTACTAGGCTGTTCTGAGGGCGTTTCCTTGCCGATTGCCGGGACCACTGACGTTGTTGTTGTGGTGGTGGTGGTGGCGGCGGCCTCGGACTTCAGCAACACAGGCACGTCAACCTTAATACTGGCACGCCGCTTAAGCACGCCCTTCACGGGCGGCTGCGACGGTGAGACCGGCTCGAACTTGACCATCGGCGAGTTGCCGCTTTCGGCGGCGACCGGCGAAACAGACTGTACAGGTGCAACTAGTGGTTGAGCGGGAGCAGGGGCAGAAGCCGTACCACCGCCGCCACCACCACCACCACCACCATCGCCGCCTTCTGCAGGAGCAGCTGAAGAAAGGAGAGCCCGTTGTGCTTCCGTGGAACAGTCTACGCTCATTGCGTGGAGGTCCTGCTGCCGTGGAGGTTTCACATCGTCACATACCTCCATCGGCTGTTCCGCGGCGGGCAATTCACGATCCCCGCCTCCGCCATTGCCAGAAGAAGCGGCCGCTGCTGTCCGCTGACGAACTTCTTTAGCGGCTACCGTCACTGCGCTGGCAGAGACAGGTGCGACGGCCGAAACGGAGGCAACTTCGCCCGCCGGTGCCCTGCCGGCACCAACCACCTCGAAGTAGTCGCTCGTCAGGGTGTCGGCGGCTCGCATCAAGTCGTTGACCCTCCGGCGAAAACAGGCCCGCTACGCGCAAAGTTTCAAAACCAAACCACGAGGACAGGCAAAAAAAAAACAAAGCGAAAAGAATATGTAAGCGACCAGTGCTCATTTGCTCAATATGAATCAGATCGAGAATATCGCTTTCGTTCACCAAAACAACGTCGTCCCTCGTCAGAGGGTGCCGGAAAAAACGGTGGAAGCTTCGCTCTGCGCTACTACTACTAACAGCCGTCAGTTTGAGGTCGTTTACCTCTAAACGGCAATATTGCACACAAACGCTGCTTCATATATGCGAGCTGATTGATTCACGTTTCAGGCTTAAAGGAACATAACGTAAATACGTCATTTTTCCTAACATGGATATTGTGCGACAAGCACCTGGCAAGTAAGACAGTTCTATAATGATTCTACCAAGTATCTACATAATAATAATAATAATAATAATAATAATAATAATAATAATAATAATAATAATCATCATCATCATAATAATGTAGAACTAACTTAGCAACTGTGTTCGCATACTGTCTAGAGTGTGCATGCACTGATGACAGTGACTATTATACTACAATGAATAATGGCGACACAAAGGCCGGACATCTTCTTGTCAAAAGCCGCGTGCATCGCTACATACATCGCTGTCGGCCATCGAGAAGACGGTCTCGAGCGTCGAGTAGATCGGCACGAGCGAGGGCATGCGCGCAGCGAGCGCCATGTGACAAAAGCGCATCTTCTCCAGGACGTAGCCGCGCATCGTCGAGTCGAGTTCGGCGTCGTACTTGTCAACGACCATCAGCGTGAACTTGAACAGCCGCTGGTAGTGGTCCATGAGCGTCGTTCGGTCAGTGCCCGCCTTGCGGCTAAGGCCAAACCACGCGTTGCCGAGCGTCTTCACTGCCTTCACGTGCACCTCGTCGTTCGCGCTGGGGGGCGCTGGCAGAGCCGTCGCTACAGTTGCCGCCCCAGTCGCCGCCGCCGCCGGCGTCGCCGCAGCCGTCGTCGTCGTCGGGTCGCCCCCGGACGAAGGCCCGGCGGGGGTGGTTCCGCCATGCCCCCCAACACTGTCGCCACCAACGTCGGGGCCGGACTGAGCACCCCCGACGTTGGTCATGGCCCCGGCTCCACTGTTTCCATTTGTCGCCATATCTGAAATAAAGGCAGCAGCAGCAGCACCGAGATAACGTCAACAACCGCTAGCAATGACAGCGAAAATTCAGACATATCCGACAGACTCGAATATATATAACATATCCTAATCATTATTAAGTCATAGGTGATAATTAATCATGTAGTGTGTCACAATATACCATAATGTCATAGGTAAGAGAAGAAGCGATATCCTATCCTCTTATCCCTTAGCCCACCCACTCGAATAGTGGACATCTATCCCACTCCCGTTCGCCGGACCTGTTGTCTTTGGCGACTTCGCGCGCGAACAAAATAGGACATAACATAGGACCCTCGGATATGAACTTCGTATGATCGAGTCGTTGTGATCGTAGTATGATGGTCATGACTTTTTAATGTAATGGTATCTCCACCGTTCGTTCACATGTGGCCAGAGAAGTCGGGTGACGCTTCAGTTAGTTCAGAATGCGTGTAGAATAAACGCCAAAGTGGACTTCGCAGCGTTCCTACATAGCAACGAGTTACTAGCACCCGGCGGACAATGCGGAAATGCAACCTCGTGCCACGACAAACAACTCACATATCGATTTAAAATCTCGAATACTAGTAATACGATAATATATTTATTTAACTCAGATGAAAGTCGGTGACACCAAAATAGAGTGCGGGTCGGTAGCAAGGATTTAATAAGTATCTCCTACCAGTTTAGTGTCACCAGTATGTGGACAGATGCCAATCCGTAGATACCAAGGCTCTTCTCCAGGTAAACCCTATTGGTAGATAAACGTTTCAGCGTATTGCAAGTAGGGACTCAAAGTAAAAATAACAAAGAATTAACGAAAACGTAAGAATAGCAATAGACTACGTCATGAAACTTGCCTATGTCGTTACCCGTAAGTGCCGGTATAATCTTCCGATACCTATCCATATGTACATGATTGTCCACAGTTAGATAAAGTTCCAAGTCTACATCTATCTAGATGTCCATTGATATAGCCATGGTTAGGTAAGGTCTCAAGTCTATAGCGACAAAATCTAATCAGCTTATCATTAATCGGCAGGTAAGATGTTACCAAATAATTTGTTAATTGATGAATAGCATAAAACATTGTCAACGGAAAGTATATTGATTGATTCGTTTTACTTCCCAATACCATTGACAATTGCTAAAGTATATATATATATAGTACTACGATGCAATTTGCAGAACAACACCTCTTGTCGGCAGCTCAGGCTCATATGAGCGACCTGAATCAATATTATGCCGTTATGAAACGTAATACAATGTGATCCTTTGATGTTTGCAGCCGTTGTAGCAATTGAAGATACACATCGAACAGCACACGATCAGACTAACTTTAGAAACGATTGTGGCATGTACTTGAATAGCTATTATTGTTGTGGTTGTTAGCTGATTGGTTGATACGTACATGGTATCGTCTGCGGCATGTAGCCTGTAACAGATGATCACTGTGGCCCTAAGTACTATATATCGTGACTAATGCACTCACGCCCAGCAATATGTCATATCATTTCACGCGCTGATTCACGTCCTACAATACAACGGAACGTGGACGTTTTCGTCTCGTGAGCACGCGTGCAATGGCCAAGACAATAAACAACAATAAAGGAACGTGGCGACGACGACGACGACAGTTACATCAACAACAATGAATGCAGAACAACGAGAGCAAACGACGAAATCACCATCACCACCAACAACAACAACAACCACAACAAAAATAACAACATATAACTTTAACTACGCCAAAAAGACCAACAACCGATACAATTGGCGACGACGAACACAACAATAACAAAATAAAAATAACAACAGTAATGAAAACAACAACGACAACGACAGCAACGAAAACAATAATGACAACAACAACAACGACAGCAACGAGGCCAACAGCATTAGAAGCCATGAAGATGACCTGACGTCGGCCCTCGGCTAAAGCCAATGAGGTCTTTATAAGGCCCGAGTGTAGTATCATCTAGTACGTCGTCGTTTGGCCGATGAAGGCCCCCGTTAGAAAGGCCACCTCGCCTCATTTTGAAATCATGCCTTCGTGCCTTTCCTCTTTATTACCACACACCAGACACGACGATTAACTTGATCAGCCTACCATTTCACCCCGCACCCGATATACGGTGGTTTATGAAACAGCAAAAGTGTCTTTTCACAAGTGATCCGATCGCAGCAACAAACCGAAAGTCTACACAACTTCAACGTTTTTTAGCATCATCATCATTATCATCATCATCGCTACCTATATCACCACTGGGCACGTTTTGATGTTATGTATTGTTGCAGAGCAAGTAGCAGTCGTTTATGTATTCGTATATGACTTCGATGTAATGCCAAAGTAATACCGAGCCTGGGGGGGTGGAGAGGAATCCGGGTTTAGTGGGTTTGCGAGTCTCACACTAGTCACGCAGGCAGCTAGTGGCGCATGTGCATCATGCATTCCCAAAACCTCCCAGAACAAAAAAAAAAAATATTCGTATATGAAGCACGACAGTGTGGTCGCGCTCATCCCACGTATGATTCTGGCTGGCATACCTGGCATAGACTCGCAGCAAATGTATCCAAGTTGTCCCGCCATCTTTCGATCTACCACGAACCAAAAAACACATTTACGTATGCATAAAAAACATAGCACCCATTATAACCTCGTACGCCCGAGTCGAGTATGGCCCGGCACCGCCACCGTTCACTAATAATACCTCGGCTGGCTAAGAGATTCTGTCTCGCGCTTAGAGCTCGCTAATCCTTGCGAGGGCCAAAACCTTGCTTAACCTGTACAGAGACTTCTTTTTGTCTCGGCGCGTGACCTTCTCTGGGTAACGAAGACACTGATGATACGCACACTGCGTCTACGTGTCCCCGATCGTAAACGCACGTAGAAAAGCTTCCGGTCGGAGTGTTTCTCGTAACGTGCGCACATATGCGTCTGCGTATTATATATTCACCTTCTACGTGAAAGCTATGGACACTCTACGAAGAGATTATGACGGAACTTTTATAAGAAGCCCGCGCAGATTTCACCGATAATGGAGGTTCTTTGATATCAAATAGCATACTGAAAAAATAATCATATATATATATATATATATATATATATAAGTTTTATTTTAGGCACATGTTTTTATTCCGAAAGATTCAGCGTTGGAAGAGAGTACAGCTCTGTTAGTAAACCTCCCTTTGTCATCTATATATATATATATATATATATATATATATATAATATATATATATATATATATATATATACTGAGAGAGAGGGGGGAGAGGTGCGTATAAGTACCCCAAAACAACTGTAATATAAACGCAATGGTAACTTGAACGTAACAGTTGCGTCAATATATAATCATAGACATTGTCATATTGGCACACAAAGCTAAACCCGCGCCACTATGCCAGTCTCAACATCGAAACAACAACAACACCAATAACAATAACAACGACAACAACAACAGGGTAAAATCAATCATTCATCAACATGCATCAAAATGGTACGTCGGCCGCCTTGGATTATATTCGTCGCCATCTGAATCTGAAAGTTTGCCTCGACGTAGGAGCGAGGTTGTCATCGATCCGAATTGATTCTCGAATTGTTTTATCGTCTGCGTACGTGTACTCCAAATGCATATTTTCGATTTAACAAACAACCACCATATTCCCCATCGTCTCTTACATTAACCTTTTTACATTTTAGATTGATAAGAGCCGTACGATTGAATACTTCGTCATAGCCTACTTGCTTGGTGCTTTTGTCCAAGGGCCTTTTGGGCCAAAGAGAAAACAGCTCGTTTACCCACAAGACTGTCTGTGTTAACGGAATCACACTTAACATTCGTGTAACTGTGATTATTGTTATTATTGTAACTGATAACTCATAATTTGCACCTAGTTGATCAGCCGAACGAAGACGATATTCCCACTTTATTCACAATAGACTCTGAAGGGAATACGAGAATCCCGGCACCAAAGACCGTCAACCGTTCGCCTCTATTACCGACACCAATCGTCGTTGCTATTGCCACCGTCAAAAGCAAGCAATTTTGTATTACATCAGAATGTCCGGGAGCCTAGATCCAAAATCCAAACAACGTTCGAGTAAAGTAGGGAAGCGAAAGCGTTTTTACGAGGACAAATGTTGTCGACGAATTACTGTCATTGGCATTTGTTGCCATTCTTCGTTTAGGCCTATCCCTGCCGAGATATATGTACTTACATCGGTGGCGCGTTGTAGCAGAATATCAATCTCGCTACGGATGCACTCTATGAGCACCTGAGTAAACAGCAGTAGGACCAAACGGTGGAATAATTATCCGGTATCGGTAGACCCAAACATCCGTCGTCTCCTGTGGAGGCCTGAATTGCCAACGCACTGATACATTTATGAGGAACGTCTCGATATTCTAGCAACAACCGGCAGTTCACCTAGCCAGCCAGAGCGGACCGCGACTTGGTGCCAACCTTCATGAGGTAGCACAGTGACTCCAGTTCCGAGGGAGGAGGGAACTTCCTCACTGAATCGCCATGTCTAATGGCACTTTCCGGGCTGAACTTCGGCCAAAACTTAACGTCCACGGGACTGCTTTTCGCTATGCTTCATAGACGGACCCCCATAAATACAAATGTGCAACGGTGGGGTTCGAACCCGCGTACCTTTGTGTCTTCTCCGGTTGCGAGGCGCAGACGAATGCACTACGCCACCGGGCTCGATTGAATCGTCTGAATCGACTGAGTCGCCATGTCTAAGGCGGCGTCTCAACTTAGCAGTACAGAATCTCGAACAACTAACGCCATCGATGTTCCACTTCGTTCAGCACAGAAGGGTCGACTGCGAATTAGTATGAAACAGCAGAACCACACCTTAACATTGAAGCTACAGTGCTGTGAATATTCAATCATCTGGCATCCACTTGCGTAAATCAATCTCCTAGAAGAAGCAAAAGAAGAAGAAGAAGAAGAAGAAGAAAGAAAGAAAGCTCCTGTGTCTAGAAAAGCAATACCGAGAGATACAATTATTGCGAGAATTGAGCAGAGAGCAAACAATTTGCCACATCTACATTTACGTGACCATTTAGATTCATTTCAGTCCGGCTAAACCTCATTCAATTGGCAAAGGGCCTTAAGAGCACTCCCTTTCACGATTAGTCAATCACGGCTGTCGAGTTTCCTCGTTGGACTTCAGCGGTGTTGATGGAAATACTCGCCAGCACGTTTCATGTTCTTTACAAAAATTTTCTCGAAGCGGGTCGCCTGAAGATTTTAAGAATCTACGATGCAGCGGGTTTTTGTTCATGATATTATCTGTTTGAGTCTTGTTCACTTCTTTAATTGAGGATTAAATATATAAAACAAAAGTAGTGTATAACTAAATCATTTCATAAATAAAGTAACACGTTTTCCCAAAATGAAAAGAAGCACAATAATTAAACGTAAGTGCAACGTAAGTCTATGCAGATCATTTGCTTGTTGCAAGTTGTAAAGCAAAACAAGGTTGCCGACACCACACCGAATAGTGTAGGAGTGGATCTAGTGTGCTACATTTCTCGCACCGACCACCTTAAGGGCAATGCAATAAGACAACTGGATCCTACGACAATCCTTTGGCACTCCGCTGGAAACAAAAGTATGAATTAAGCAAGCAAGCTACTATTCTTTCTTGCACGATGGATACATTTTGCTACCGTGACCATTTAGTATCCCCCGTCCCATCACCTCGACAAGCAGACTATAAGCACTTTTCAAAGCTGGAATTCTCAACTGACGAGCCACTGTCATGTATCATAAATTGCTCTCTCTCTTTCATTAACTCCGGTCAAAGCTGAATTTCCTCGATTAAATCAAAAATCGTCTTCGTCCCTCAAATTCACCACCACCCGCCGTCGACCTCTATGCCGTATTTCAACAGCCTGCAGCGGTAAAATGCCCAGCGCCAGAATTTGCCCGAGGCGAAAGAAACGTCATAAAACGTTCCTCATATCCGACAACGATATCACCGCATGCGAAACGGTGGGTGGTTCTAAGGAAAATAATTGGAGAAACCCCTTTCCTCCGGCGGTGGAAGCGTCCCACTCTAGTTTCCGTAGTTTGTGTAAACAGCTTCGAGTTGGCCAGATGTTTGATGATCAAAGCGATATCTCTCTAATAATCCGCAAATGTTTACAAACAGCAAAGGGATTTCAAGTGTCAACCGAGAAATCGCAACTAATGGGAACTTTTCATGAAAAGAGTTTACAGGCACGTCATATATGACTTCTAAACCAGATTTTGATGTAGTTTGCAAAAATATACGTTTCCAACACAACAGACAGCTACCAAAATTCGCAATGCATTTGCAGGCTCGTACACATGAGGATGTGTACCTCGCCAGGGAGCTTTGGGATGGAATGGCATGCACTAGCCGGCACGTGTACACAAGATACATTGTGCATGGCTATCATCACTTGGTATGTTCGACCCAAGGATTTCACCAAGTTGGCGATCAATGTCGTTGCCGGTTCTGCTCGCAGATATGCGCTAAATACCACGCAGCGAGCTGCCAGAAGCATCGGCAGTCTTTGCACTTTTTCGCCCGGTGGGACGGTCGCTGAAGTGTTCAAATTGTATAAAATGAATGAATTGTATTGTAATTATGTACCATCTTGAAATGCAATGTTATTGCGAAATACACAATATATATATATATATATATATATATATATATATATATATATATATATATATATATATAACTTAACGGGTTCAACTCTCGGTCAAGTTGAACTTAACGGTCAGCAACTTAAAATACCGCTCCCGACGAAGGTGATTGACGGCTTAGACGCCCTATTGATATTTATCTCCCTATATATATATATATATATAGAAAATATTGTGATGATTTATTAATCATTTACAATACGTTTGCACACTCGGCAGTGCTCGCCTATATATATATATATATATATATATATAAAGACGCGGTGTACCAAAACGAATGGATAAGAGCATATGGCTATGAAAGTACTGACGTCCGTCGGATCTCAGCAAAAACAGTCAGACAGGTCAGGAACAAAACATCGGGACGGCTAACAGGAGAAACAGGTCACAAAAGGCCACCGCAAAGGTACAATATGGCAAGGAGAACACCAATGACGGCGAACTATATATGTATATGTATATATATATATATATATATATATATATTGACAGACACGTGAACCATTATTCTAACAGCAGTGCCGTCAGCAGCCAGGAGTAGCTTAGAACAAAATCAACAGAAATATACCAGACTTGCAACGACAACATCAACAACAATATCGACCTCGTTCGCTTAATTGTCACTCACGATTAACGTTCATGAAGGAGCGCCATTTCTGCCTTTTTCTTTATGTATATGTATGTATATATTCAGCTTTTCAACTCTATTCAGACACGGTTTGGTTACGGAACTGCATACATTCACATGCTCAAGTTCTCGCTGAGAAAAGTGGTACAAGGGTTTGGGGATAGCTAGAAGAGAAAAATAACATAATAAAAACAGAAGTTTATACCTATACCATATGATTGACGATACTGACACACAAGGCATATATATATATATATATATATATATATATATATATATATATATATATATATATATATATATATATATATATAGCTATAACTTGATAGACAATATCACTCGAAATAACAACAACTAAAAACTGAAAATTCGACCACCGCCCTAAATAAATACATACATACACACCTACCTACATATATTTGTGCATATATGTGTATATGTGTGTGCCTTTCGCTCTCCTGTCTAGTTTCAATGCAGTTCATATCTATCTATCTATCTAGCTCACCTTATGGATGTGGATGATTTTTCGTCGGTGCTGTTCTTACAGCAACAGCAGGAGCCGACGTAGCTTCTGGACGTTGGCTGTGCGAAGCAGCGTCTTGAACGTCGATTTGTCGATTGTGTTATGTCAGTAAGTATATGACGACGTCAATAACCCTCGTCATGATGCAGTTTTCACAGTCATGAATATGGTGGATCGAGCCGATGATTAGTAGTAGTTAGAAGTAGTTGTAGTAGTTAGAAGTAGTTGTTGTTGTAGTTCGTTCCCCCCGGTGTCGTGAAGTTTTGCGGGTGCAAATTCATCGTCTGTTCGACGGTTCGTTCATACACCAAACACATGCGCACACGCACACCCATGAAAAAGTTTCAAGTCATGTTCACATGTTGAATCCTCTTGACTTGTTGTTGTTGTCGTTATTGTTGTTGTTGTTGTTGTTGTTGTCGTTGTCGTTGTTTTTCATCATGACGATAATGAGGTTAATGGCTCCATGCTCACTAGTGGCCTAGACGACGACATTTCTGAATAAGTCGGAAGAAGAACTACAGGAAGATGATGACGACGACGACGATAAAGACGAAGACAAGCAGAACGATACTATGAAGTACGAGAAACACAGCATGTAGAAAAGGTCGCCGAATCGCTTGTTGTCGAACGTGTTACTACTGCACCGTGTGTTGAACACAACACCTTTGTCTCTGCTGCCGCTCTCCTGATAATGCTGACAATAATGGTCACGGCCACTGCCAATTCGGTCGTCAAGTTTGCCAGTTGTCGTCGTCGAATAAATTCCGCTGCCGTTACCACCACCTCCACCACCACCACCACCAGCAACAACAACAACAACAACAATAACACGATGATCAACAACACAATGATCAACAACAAAAGCAGCAGCAACAGCAACAACAACAGCAGCAGCAAGTGGAACACGAATGTTGTACGCCATTCCCGCAGCTGCCTCACAGCTCACATTCAATGTTGAACACTGGCTGTAGAAGCAGAGACGGCGGCAACAACAACTACAACAACAATAACAACAATAACAACAACATCAACAAAATCAACAGCACCGGCGGCGGCAGCAGCAGCAGCAACAACAACAATAAACAACAAAATCAACACGAAGAACCGGAATCACAACAATACGGACAGCCAGCATACGTCGCTACTTGCACTACCGGGCTGCATTTGGTCGTTAGTGTATTTGTTGTTGTGGTTGGGGTTGATGATGTCGTTGTTGTTGTTGTTGTTGTTGATTATGATGGTATTGTTGTTGTTGTTGATTACGATGGTATTGTTCTTGTTGTTGTTGTTGTTGATCTTGTTGATATTGTTCCAGTACTTGGTGTTGTTCTTGTCCTGTCGTCGTTATATTTGTGATTATTATTATTCTTCTGGTTCCTTTTGTCAGGTTTGTTACTGGTATCCTTGCTGATGCGGCTGCAGTGGCAGCGGCAGATGCCGGTTGATGTTGTTAATAATATTAATACAGTTGATGTGACTAATGTTGCTGTTTCTGCACTTGGCTTTCGTTTTGCTTTCGTTTGGGCTGTTTTTTATTTGTTTTCTTGTTTCGGTTTGTTCCGTAGAACTTCGAAACTCTTCTACGTTGGTGCGTTCAGGAACGAAAGCGTATCGACTGTTCGTCGCAGCCCACCTGTGCTATCCCACTGACGTATCGATATTGATGAGATGATGAATGCCGAGAGAGATAAATCGATGCAGGTTCACACAATCAGCCTCAACCTGAATGTGCCGGGCAACCCCGACCGCATCAGCCGTATATATACAGTCGTATAACACGCACGAGAATAGACGCTCACACACCACCAGCGACGTAACGCCGAACTTCACCACGATACACGTGACGGTTCTTTGCTTTTGTTCACATATCCATTTGCCGCTCTGCGTACCGACACCGATACCTTCAGAACCTCACCTACCACTACAACTGCACTTACTAGTCAGGCTAACGACAGACACATAGTCACAGGCTTCACATCTTCACCAAGTCGAAGTCTTCCGGAATTCAGAAGCAGAAGTGGGCGCGAATTTTGAGGTGGTCCACCCTCATTTTCGGCAGCAGCAGCAGCAGGCAGGTGTTGTGTTCTCCAGAGGTTTTCGAGACTTTCTTGACCGTGTGCCGTCAGCTCATCTCATACTTGTGTATGTATGGATGAGGATGTCAGTGTTGCGTCTCGAATGCTGTCGCTTTGCAACACCACCACCACCACAAAATTGAACATCTGCGAAGTCATCATCACCACAGCCATTAGGTCAATCTTGACAACAAACACGACAATAATTGCAACAACAACAACCACAACAATGAAGACAATGACGACGACGACGACAACGAGAACAACGGCGATGAGTACGGTATGGTCGGTAGTCGTCCAACCAAGAGCTCGACAAGTTACAACAAGACAACAATGGATGATGATACAGGCGTCACAAGAGAACGTCACAAGAATCAAACACGAATCGAGATCATGTTTACGAGCGGCGATGATCGATCTACCCACCGATATAGCCAGCTGCAGAAGCAACCATAACCACAACACCAACACCAACAACCAGTACAACCTGAAGGTGCGGCTCGGTTCGGCTTGACGTGAAACAAAGCGGATCCTTTTTCCGCTTGTCGCTTCTTCCGTCGTTCCGTTGTCGAAGTCAGTGCCAGCGTTGCTGTTCTGATGACATGAACTTACGAAAACTACGCCGATTAGGCGTCGTTTTGACGTCGCTTGACTGGAGAATTGTGATGCCACTGATGAAACACTTCATCCAACCAACTTTCCTTCCTTCACACAAACAAACACACAATCTATACACATACACACGTTTGCAGAAGCTGAACCTTCTGTATCCTCTTGTTGAGGTGATCTCAACTTATTTCCCGCCTCTCTCTCTCTATTGTTGCGTTGTTATGTTATGCTTCGATTCTACCCATCATTTAGCTTTTGGCTAACCCTTTCGGCTTCGGGTGTTTTGATGTCGAAGTGATGAGGTTTCGCTAGCTATTGTTATTGTTGTTATTCATACTGTTGCTGTTGTTGTTGTGGTCGGTTCTGCTTCAATGATGGTGATGATGATGATTATTATTATTACTGCCGATTATTAGGATTTCGAGCTTCTGAGACTTTTCTTCTTTCGACGGCAGCAGCAGCAGCACCCGCCTAAATGTTGTGGGTATTGTTCTCTTCGCCGTACTTCTATATCTTGTTCTTGTTCTTCTTCTTCTCCCTCTTCTTATTACTTTTCCTGTTGTTATTGAAGGGTTGCTTTTATTATTGTTGTTGCATTTGTTGTTGTTGTTGTGAGTACTATACGACAGTATTACAGTTGTCCTTCTGTTATGTTTTGGTTCGCCCTTAAATATGGCGTCGTCGTCGTCGTGGACGTCCCCGCAACGTAAACGAATTCTGCAGCTGTTTGAATGTTGTTGTACACAAGAACACGTTCCGTGTGGCGTTCGAGTGACTGACCGCGTCCGTGACGGAACTACGTTACGCCGCCATACGACAATTTCGACCAATACAGCCAGACAGATATATAGCTTCTACCTCTTGTGTTCTACCTCTTTGCCTCACATGAATTATGGTGATGATGCTAATGATGAGGCTGACGAGAATAATAACAACAAGAATATTGTACGAGGGAGCATACAGATGGCGGGTGTCGTCGTCGTTGTCGCCGTCTTCGTGTTCAGCGACTGGAAAGGAAAATGCTCGCCGTGAAAACTGTCGTGTTCGAGCGCATCAACAGAAGCAGCGACATGCTTCATCTCCGCCTCCCACCACCTGCACCTGCACCCGCACCCACACCCACGGCCACCCCTTCCTGTGCCTGTCCGACACACTCCAGATTCTGGAGATGAACGAAGAGAGATTTCGGCTGTCCTGCGTGCGTCTGGAGAATAGGGGGCGTCTGCGAGCTTTGCCAGACCCGCCTGTCTCCTGCCAAAAAAAAAGGGGCGGTCCCCCTTGTTGATAACGTGCTCTCGCTCACGCAGACACAACACCACTGACGTAAACAACAACAACAACAACAGCTGCAGCAGCAGCAGCAACTGCAGCAACAACAACAGTCAACTATCAACAACAACAGCAGCTGCAACAACAACAACAATTTGCTGGTCGCGCGATCGAGACAAGATTAGAGCAGCTACAACATCAACATATCATCAACAAGCACAACAACAACAACAACAACAAAGATGACGACAACGACCAGAATAGCAACAGGAACAACAGGCGCCCTTGCTGCTACGGCTGATCAGAGAGTAAAAGTTAGCTTGCGTGTCTGTGCCGCCTTGTTGTGTTGGCTGTATTTGTTGATGGATGCCTTCTCTCATCTCGTTATTGTTGTTGTTGTTGTTGTTGCGATTGTTGTGTGTTGTTAGTTGCTCCGTAGTTCGATGCTTTTGCGTGTAAGTAGTGTTACGGGTTATGATGATCTCCAGATTCTGGTTGAGAACGATGGCGGGAGGGCGGTGGTTGGATCACACGGTAAATTTGCTTGTTTCCGTTGCAATTGTTGCAGCTGTTGCTGTTGATGGTGTTTGAGGTGATGGTGGTTGTGGTTATGCTGGCAGCAGCTGGTGCTGACGAGGATTTGTCGAGCTTGTCGACGAAGTTGAGGTTTTTGTTCTTGTAACAGTTGTTGTTGTTATTGTTGTTATTCTTGCTATTGTTGTTCTGGTTGTTGTTGTTGTTGTTCTGGTTAGTGCTGACGCTCGACCGCCGTCTCGACGACCAGAACACCGCCGTTTCCCGCCTTTATCATCAGGCGTCTAACGAAGATGAATGAATGATACCTTTAGTCTTCTACTATTTCTTCTCCTACAACATGAATGATGACGAACATTAACAGCAACACCAACAACAACAAACAAACACCGAACCGCGACACGATACAATAATTGCTGCTGCCAATCTGCCTTTCTTTCTTTAGCCTTTCCTTAGCGACAACGGTCGAGTCTGCAGCCAAGCAGTTACGCCAAGAAGTTTTCGTTCGCTCGTTAGTCAACCAGTTATCGTCGTAGTTCCAGTTCGTTTGTTAGTTAACCAGTTATCGTCGTAGTAGTAGTAGTAGTTTTAGTTTATCCTTGTGGTTCGTAGCAGCCATAAGGGAAACAGAAGCAGCTAGAGAGGGTTTCTCCAGGTTCTGAATGAATGTGTATTGTCGAGGATTCTATCTGATCGCTGGATTTGTAGTTGTTGTAGTTGTCTTCGTGGTCCTCGCAGCAGCATTAGTATATAGGCTGCAATCTCTCGTCGTTGTGGTCCGTTTCATCACATCATGTTGTTGTTGTTGTGTCTGTCTCATTGAGGTACGGGCGTTCGGTGGTCGCCCGCCTTTCTGGCCGCTCCGCCGTTCACCACAGAATACCCTCAGTCCTCATGAGCCTATTTGCGAATAGGGGTCGTCGGTCAATGATGCCGAGGTGCTGCTGTTGCTCGTTGCCAGTAGTAATGATTTTGTTGTTTCGATTGTTGTTGTTGTTGCTGTTGTTGTTGTTCTGCTTTGGCTATTATTATTATTATTGTTGTCGTCGTCGTCGTCGCAATTCCACTACTTCTGATCTGCACATAGGGTCGTAATGCTTCTATTGCTGTTACACTGTTGTTGTTCTTGTTGTTGTTGTTGTTTTTGTGCTTTTTTGTCGTCTTCACTCTGTATGATGTTATTCTGTCGTCGTCGTCGTCAAAAACGTTAGGCCTCCTATTTGTCTTTGTAATTGTTGCTGCTGCTGTCGCTGCAGCTACTGCAGTTACCGCTATGGTTGATATTGATGTCGACCTTATTAGTGTAATAACAATACGAATGATTATTATTACTACGTTTGTGACCGCTTCAGCTGTTTTTCGTTGCTGCTCTTCGATTCGTACTTTGTTTGCTGCTCAATTTCAATGTACGAGTTAATCAATCAACATATCAAACATCGTCTTCTTCTTCAGGCCATTTCTTATCTCTGGTTGGTAGTGGCGCTTTTTTGCTGCAGCAGCTGAAGCTGGTGCAGCTACATTTAGCTTTCCTGCTCCTGGTTGCCGTGGCCGTTGTCCTGTCGTGTCGTGTCCTGTCACTCCTGTATTAATCCTTTGGGGATGATCTGTCGTCTGGCTGTATCTCTGTCGACGACGATACACACACACACCCGCTTTAATCATCAATCACATAACCGAAAATAGAGAAACAGAGAGAGAAAGAGTATTCACCAGCACCACCGCCATCACTATCATTACCATTATTCTCCTGCTGCTACACTGTTTCTACTTACTAGTAGCAATACCATCGTGGTGGTCATTTTCGCCGCCATCAAAGCGGTGGAGCGCCTATGGCAGCGCTGGCGAAGAAGAAGACGCCGCTACCACCATCAGCAGCAGCAAGAGCAACCGTAACAACACCGTGAGCGCTCACCGGCGGGATCGAACCGGAGACTTTGGCTCGTCTCGGCCACTACACAGTCAGTTGGTCACACGGAGTAGGAGACGACGACAACAACAACAATAATAACGACATCAACGGCTTCGACAACAACGACTGCGACGACTGGTAGACAAGGAGAAAAAACCACCAATCGTAGAGAACGAGAGAGGCCAATCGTCGTCGTCACTGTTGTTGTTGTTGTTGTTGTTAATCCTGCTGCTGCTGCTTTTGTTGTTGTTGTTGTTGTTTATGGTTGTTGTTGTTGCCGTTTTCGCCGCCGTCTTCAATCGCAAATCGCAAGCAAGCTCTCTGCTCCAATAGCAGCAGCAGCAGCCGCCCGCGGCGGAGGCGATGAAGGGGATAGCAGACACACACAGACAGCCCAGAGGCGAAAAGAGAGCCACACCGCTCTCCAGCAGCAACCGCATCAGCAAGAGTCCGGAGCAGCAGACTTACTCTTCTCTGGCCTTCCGTCGTCGTTGTCGGCCGTTCACCCGCTCTCTGTTACAGCTAGCGACACTCAGAGAGACACAAGCAGACACTCATAAAGACACATGCCCAAACACACAACCTCACAGGCGCGCCAGCCAGAGAAAAAAAGAGAGAGAGCCGCCGTACGCCCAGACAGAGCAGAGGAGAGACGACAGAGACGCTACTCTAAAGCTCACAAACGGGGACACACAATAAACCCTACATATATACATATATATCTATATATATATATATATAAACCGCGAGCACTGCCGAGTGTGCAAACGTATTGTAAGTGATTAATAAGTCATCACAATATTTTCTATACATATATATCTATATATACATATATATCTATATATATACATATATATCTATATATATACATATATATATATATATATATATATTAAGACGCTCACACGCAAAGTCATACACACTTACACAGTCGCCGCAGTTACTCCTCTCTACTGTAATGGGCGGCGCGCTCTTTGGCGCTCTTCTCTCTCTCTCTGTCGCCCGCTCTCGGTGTCATCCACTCTCTCTCTCCGCCCTCCTAGTGTTGTCCGCTCGTCCACCCGCTCAACAACCGACAGCGGCGCTAGCGGCGGCCGCTAAAAAGCACCACCAACGCTACACTCCGCCGCCGCCGTCGTCGTCACCCGGCCGGCCGTCCGTCGTCACTATTGACGACGACGACGACAAAACGACACTAGCAGAAGAAACAGATCGCGTACGAGATAGCAGACGACACATTCACACCGTACGCACGCCATTACACAACATAGGACATACACACAGTCAGTTTCATTCACATTCGTGACCACAATCGTACCACACATGGTACGTTAGACATAGGGAAAACGACAACAACAACAAAGAAGCGCCGTGACGACGACGACAACAACAGCAACAACAATTGAGCGCGGCGACGACAACAACAACAACAACCTTCTCCACAGTTCATCAGTCAGCATAGCTTACAGCATACGAGAAAAGCAGACGACAACGATCTCAACAGCAACAAGAAAGGCGGGGGGGGGGAGGGGCAACAGCGGCCGCTGCTTTAGCTGCGGGGAGCCCGCTGACCAGAAAACAAATGATGATCATGATCATGATGATGCGTAACCACAATATGACGGCCGACGGTGGGCGAGCTGCCTGTTCATTATTGTCAGACACGGCTGCTGCTGCTGTTGTTGTTGATAATGCAACAACCGTTGAAGTTGATGCTACTGCTGTTGTTGATTGTAAACAATAAACAAACGCTGTACCGCGGCTGGCGCGCTGGGTGTCGTCTGCTAGCGAGAACGACCGCGGCTGGCGCGCTGGGTGTCGTCTGCTAGCGAGAACGCTCGCGGCTAGCGGACGCTACAGCGCCGATGATGATGATGATGCGGCTGCTGCTGATAGAACTGAACAGCGGCGCTTCAACGGCGGCCGCTCAACTCGGACGATCAGTTGTCGGCAACGCTAGCAGACGACAGAGACAGCGGTCGATTTGTGGTCGTCGTCGTTCTGAAGCATCCTTACTGGCATCATTGTAGAAGTGCGATTGATGATGCTCATGCATACGGCTGCGCGATTCATTTCACAAAGGAGTCAAAGCTTCCAAAAAGCAGATTTTGCAAAATCGGATCCGATTGTTGCTGCGGCTGCTGTTCATTCGTTCACTGTTATAATGGTAGTATACAATCGTCGCCTGTCGCTCTCTGTTCGCCTCCCTTATCTAGTCGCCTGAGCTCCCAACGATGAATGCTTGAATGAATAATTGCATGTACCACGACACGCGAGAAAACTGGCAACGGCTGGTGATGTTTAGATATAGGGAAGTTAATGAGAGTTGCGAGAAACGTACAGTGTCATAAGAAACCAGCAGCGCCACTGCAGCAAAGTCTAATCACTTTGGCGGGCAGTTTAAAATATTCGTTAGCTTCTAGCTCTTCCCCTCCTGATAACAACATTAGATACGTGGCTAATAGAGCGGAACGAACGACAACTCAAAGAACTTCAGTACGCTAACTCTCGCTCAGACCCGCACTCACTGGGCCTGGTAACGGCGAAGCTATTTAGTTGAATAAATTGTACGTAACGCATCGTCTAATATATCATCCCAACCCCAAGGTCACAAGTCAGGCAGCAAGGTCAATATCCAACACGTTCCATCTTATATCTAAGGGTAGCGGTTCGAAGTCTTATAAATATATATATAAAGCCAAGGAAAGCAACGTGCTATTATTGAACTGCAACCAGCTTATCAACGCTCTCCTCTACTATTTAAAAGCTAGCCACATATTCAATTCATAGAGTTAGTTATGGGTTCGGATTCTATAAAAGCGAACTGCGGAAGTAAGATCTGTCTGTGACCCGTGACGAGACATTTTAACTTGCTGACAATCGATTCAATATCAAGCCCCTTTGTGTGCGGCAGAGATTATGTCTCTGTGAGCCTTGTCAGCAATAGCACTATGGACAGTTTTTTCAATACACTTGGGATATGGAAGATGTCTATATATCGACCTAGGCAACCTAAAATCCTTTCGGGCCTGACCCTCGGCCAAGTGTTAGCGTCCATGGAACTGCTTTTCGCATTGCTTCATAGACGGACCCCCATGAACACAAGTGTGCAATGGTGGGGCTCGAACCCGCGCACATATGTGTCTCCTCCACGCCACCGGGCTCGACGGCCTAGGCTACCTAATGATAATTTAGTTGCAGCAAAGTAGCTTAGTAGTTGCGGATATGATGAGGCGATATGATGTACTATAATTGATGTAGTGCCTAGGTTTTTTCGGCTAGCGGTAATCCCTATAGTCCGAGCGTGTTTGGCGATTCGCCTTTACATCGCTCGTCATACGCAAATAAAGATGAAACCTGTTAGTTGATTTATTCTTTTGTGATTTTCCGATGTTCCGTGTATGGTACGTCCAATGAGCAAATCTTGCCTAACGTTAATTCGGTCCCCCTATATATATATATATATATATATATATATAGACATACTCAACTACGCGGTGGTCACATTTACACGTCTAAGTTAACCGTTGTTACGACATCATATATATATATATATATATATTTCGAGTTCTTGCTACACTCGTGTGATCGATTCGATCGACTGATACAACAAACAAGAGCAGCATTAGTAGTATTTAATAGTAGGCTAAGATAATTAAAGGATCTATATTGTGTTGCTAGTTTGTTTGGGTAGTCCACATAAGGGCTCACTTGCCTCCATGGTTGCGCTCTATGTTGCCGCAGCTGTGTGCTGAGCGCGCACCTCCGAGCTGAGATTACGCAGAGTCTATACTATGTTGAAGTGTTTTTTTCCCTTTATATGTATATATATATATACATATATCTCGCGCGATATATCAACCAACGGCGCCCAATGAGTGCTCGAAACAATTTGGAAAACAGTTTCGCCCATCGAGTGTCGCCAAAATCAGAGGCACCAAATTCCGCCGCCCTCAATGTTGTTCTACATGTCAAGTTTGGCGGCGGCAATCAAATTACCGATAGAAAGCCCGCCAATGATTGTTTTTTGGCGAACATTGTAGGGTCTTCCTATTGATGAGCTCCGAAATCGTTCGTTCACTGGCCTGTCATTCGCAGTGACCATCATACCTAGACATGTTTTGCTATGGTGCAGGCGTTTGCCTAGACCAGCCGAGACTGTCTTTTCTCTGGCCCTCTCAAAGCGCCCTGAGGCAACAAACGCAGCAGCGGTAGCAGCAACAACAACAACATGTTCATCATATCAACAACAACAACAACAACAACAACCTCATCATCATCAACAACAACATGCTCATCATATCAACAACAGCAACAACAACAGTATCAACATCATGACCCGTTTGCTTAGCGCACGTGGAGTCGGCCCAGCTGCCGTCACTGTCACAAGCCGCATTACCGGCGCTGTCAGTTCCAAAGGGCGCCAAGCAGTTCGCTAGAGAGTGTAGCATTTAGCTCATTTCTCATATGCACGCTCTCTGCCACGGCGGCACACGTTCTACCACTGCTGACCACTGACAGCAGCAGTATCGTTGCAAAGCAGCAGCAACGCAACAGCCGCCGTCGATTCGCCGCGTAGCCTAAAGCCCTCACCCACTTATTCAATTCACATTAACCGACCATTAGCAGCGAGAGAAGGGCATTGACGGTAGCGGGGGCGCCGGAGACGGCGGCAACGATAACAACAACATGAACGACAACAACAACAAAGATACAGTGTCATTAGCAGCAACAGCAACAACAACGACAACAACAACAACAACAGCAACCGCCGCCGCTAAAGGTTAGACCCAGACGGTGTTGACGATGACAGCTACAACACACGACCTTCACCTCGAGAAAGCGCGCCGTCCGCAAGAGCGCCCAGCCTTACGCGTGCTGCAGGACGACGGCAACAACAACAACCACAACGACGACAGCAGCAGAAGCAACAGGAAGAACAACAACAACAACAACATGAATGATGATGATGATGGCGATGGTGGTAGTGGTATGACGAAGAGGCGACAGGTTGTTGACAGGCTGCGAGGAGAGAGAAAGATGTCTCCTCACTCGTGGGGAGGAGTTCGTCGCGAGCTCGCGTCAACACCCCGCTAGCGAGATGGGAACGACCAGCTGAGAGAGGATTCATTGTGACGGAAGAAGAAAGACAGACTCCAGGACGCCGTGAGTCGGTCAGCTCACGGCGCTGACAGTAGCAGCAGCGACAAACAATCGAGCAATAGCCAACCGCGCGCTAAGATGAAAAAGCCTTCTCCGCCGGCCCGGCGTGGCGGTGACAAACGTGGAATCACGTTCGTTGCCGCTGTTTACTTGGAAAGTCAGGCAACACTATATATATATATATATATATACTATGCTTTGCCAAAAGTTAGGTAGTTAGGGTATATTAAACGTCCTTAAGATTATGATAACGTAGAGGTCGTATGAAGGTCAGGGTCAAGCGCTTTGGAGATTTTCAGCTTTTGCACTGCGAGAAAAGGTTTGTCAACGCTGTCCACATTTTGGGTCACGTCATCTTAATATAGACGTAAGCTCTCTGCCAATAACCCAAGAACACGGCCTGTCGCACCACAAGGATGTAGCATCTTTTGCCATGACACCTTGGTGCTGCCGCCATCGGCCCGAGGAGAAACGCCTATACCACGGGCAGGACATCTTCTTTTATCGACACGGCCCGAAACGGTGCAACGTCTGTGCGCCGACATTGATCCACATATGTTCAAACTCAACAATCGCAGTGGGAATTCACGCCGGAAGACAGCCCAGGTCGGGGGGTTTAGAACTTCTCTGGAGTTCTGCCGTCGTCAACGAGTCTGCGGCGGCTTATAAAGCGTCAAACCGCTGCCCGCATTCGCGGGTCGTCTTCGTAAGTGTTGATATCTGCGGTCCTCGTACTGTCGAAGTCACTCCCAGGCCCGGGTGGTGGATCAATTCTCCGTTGCAACGTAGTGGAATTTCTGGGAACATTATTGGCATCGCGAACGGCTAAGCAAATGACGGTTGTTGACTTGAGATCGGCTGGGAGGTTGCTGACAACGTGGCTGGTCTGATGTTCGTTGTCGCTGGCGGTGTCGTGGTAACTTAAATCCCCGAAGTCTATCATGTCCCAGCCGGGTCCCAGGCATAGTAAGCGTTAGAATATCACAAACGCTTTGAATGGTCACTAAATGCGTCATTTGGTTTAAAACTGTTTGACAATAATGTTTTCAATAAAAGCGGTGGTTTTCTTCGAAGGGACGCCTGGAGAATTTTGCAACGGTCCAGCGCATCGCTGTTCAAATATGCGATAGACAAAAAAAGAAAGGAGATGTACAAACGACGGCGTACACGCATCAAACACCCCACCAGACTCAACAAACGACCTGTAAGCTAGTAAGTCAATGAGAAATACTCATAGGCTGTCAAGTCTTCTAGTACGGCATCACTCCCAAAGTGACAGCACGTGTCACAGATCCCGGCGATCCAATAACTACAGAAGAGTCAGCAGGGATGATTGTTTCCCTAGAAATATGAGTGCATGTGAAAGGGAGACTCAGTTAAGACTCACTTAGAGCATACGTGCCCGTGACCTCGCGGGAGGGGGGGTGCAAGAGTTTTAGGGAGTTTTAGCATAAGATACAATATCACGTTAACACACGAGTTTATCGGATAAATTGCGGCCCCGAAGGAAGTGTTGGATAGAACACGTTGATGAGGTCGATCTGAGCAAGGACGTGAGATATTTTGAATTTCGTAGGGCTCGCGGCATGCGAGTTTGACGTGGTGGAATAGGTCTGGGATCAGACCGCCAGCCATTCGTAAGACGATCTTGCCGTGGTACGTTGAACGCGTTACAAAAGTCGAGTTTAGCTTTGAGTACGTTTCCATAGGCATTAAGAGAAGCCCGTGTCCATACCACTGTGAGCCAGCCAAACTCCAGCTGCTGTGAGCCAAGGCAGATTCGATTGTCGATTCGTTTTCTTTGCAGGCTATCCTAACTACAAAAATGCTCGGCCCGACGTCGGCAGGCAGGTGAACGAACCCATCGAAAAACGTCTGCGGTCCGTCCCAACCCAGCCGTCACCGACGAGGTCTCTAAGGTGTCTTAGTCACGATAGGCCGGCTCCAGCAGCCGAGCTGGGCGGAAAGGAACTCAGAGCGCCAACTATATTATCTTTGGACGAACCGAAGCGATATAATGAGAAAGGAACGATATAACGAAACACACAAGAGACATCTCAGCAATTAAAATAGATTAGAATGCAGAATGGAAGCAGTGTTTCGAAGTCTTGAAATATACTAGGAATTCTTCACAGAGCTTCAAAGTTGGATACGCCATATGATATCACATCTAGTGTCTAAGTTACAACTGGTTAAATTACTTAACGCACATGCCTTACTAAGTGAAAGCAATCATACTCATCCGCTCTCGTCAAGCGGAGAACTTCACACAAGGGCATTCTCTTCAGTAAATAAGAGACAACAAACGCCAACATCTCCTACTTACTAGCCTACCTAACCAGGCCCTGTAGAAGCCAATCATGTTGCTGCCCTTGGGAGGGATATCAAGTGCTACTGCAGAATTGGTTGAGGTAGTTAAGTGTGTTTCCTATTCTCAAACAAGATTGACGGTCTCTGTACTAAATATATAAAATGTTAATGCAGGGTGCAATAAAAAATGCAGACGAGAGGGAATTAACCAGGATTTTGGGGGCTTCCAAGGACCAGCGAGAAAAACAGTTTTAAGACTATGTCAGACAGGAAAAACAAGCATGACAAATAACGTTCAGGATAAAACATACACAATAGATAAAATGGACACCGCGTTACAAGCACTATTTTTACGACTAGCGTAAACACTGTAAAAAGGATAAGAACTAGCACAGATATTACAACCACAGCAGATGAGATCGAAGGCGTGGTAAGAAAATTAATCCAAAAACGGCGTCTGATCTTGACAGGATTTCGGTAGAAATTATCCAGGCGTTGGGTAAGGAGTACGTGTATTATCTAACGGAGCGATTTAAAAATATATTTAGAGGGGGCAGACTCCCGAAGGGTTGACGCAAGGGAAGAGTTTTTTTTCCCCAAGGAGGGGGTAGATAATGACACTTTACAAAATAGGCGACCAATCACAATTACACCTATAACGGATCGAATATTTATGTATGTGCTGAAGAGTAGAGTGTAGAGTATTCACACCATGGAGCATATGAGAAAATAGGAGAACGGCAGCGCGGATTTAGAAAGGGGTATAGGCTAGATAATCACATTTTCTATCAAGTCAGGTTGTGAAAACATCGAGATTGCGGGGACAAGGATGTGTAGCAGGATTTTTAGATCTTAGAAAAGCATATGATATGATGACGGTTCGTCTCTTCTACAGAACAAAGCTGTATTAAATTATGTTGGAGGAGTGTTTTGAGAGAAGCTGGGTGGAGTTACTGGAAGAAATGTACAATAATAGTACGGTAAGAATATCAATAGCAGCCAAACTATCTAGAGAGTTTATAGTCGCTAGTCAGACAAGGCTGTTCATTGTCATCGTTGATCCTTTTGATGCACATGGAGAGAATAGCGCAAATGATTAATAGAACGGGCTTATAATGGCAGATAGGGGACAAGGGTGTATATACCAAGACACCCGTGATGCTGTTTGCTGACGATATGATAGTGTTGGGGCGGGGCACTAGGGAAATTCAACAAATGCTGAATGCATGTGGGAAAGCAGCGGAGGAACTAAACATTTAATGAAAAAAAAGAGCGCAATTTTAGTATTTGATGGGGTTAGAAGGGAAAGGAAAAAGAGGAAGGAATTGAACTATAAAAGTCAGTACAAGTATCTTGGGGTGACAGTGATTACAGGGGATGATTATTTAGAGGGAGAAGAGATATTACGGAGGATGAAGGCAAACAGAAGAAGAAATCCAGTAAGGTATAAGGGCCTCTGGGCGTTTAATAAATATATAGTAACAATGAATATGTGCCAGGACTGATCTTTGCTAATGCTCTGGTCCACAACGTGGGGTTGGGAAAGAAGTTAGAAACAATACAAATGATAAGATTTGCATTGGGTTGCCGTTTTAATTGCGCCAGGGAGTTTCTTGAGAGGGAAGGGGGATGTCAAACTTTATAGAAAAGAAAGTACGCAGTAAGCTAAGATTTAGTATTAGGATACAAAATGTCACAAATAAAAGATGGGTTAAACAAAAAGCTGGTGAAGACGGCACTAAGGACCAAAACGAAGTGGGATCGCAGAGTAGAGTTCGAAGCTGGGGAGATTGGGTACGATAGCCAGCAATGAGCAAGAATGAGGGTATCGGAGAAAATGGTAAACTTTAGATAAAAAGTCATATACAAACAATTGAAATTGGCGATAGATTCCAGATCGAGTTTGGCAGGTATATATGGAAAGAAAAAGCGAGAAAGGGGCGGAGTAGAATGGGTATATAATTCAAAAGCGAGTGGGCTATTGGCAGATGCCAGAACAAGGATGTTGGATACGAGGATAGGAAGAGCTAAATATAAGGAGGGGCTAAATACAGAATATCGAGCATTTGGGCTAAGGAATGAGTCAATCGAATATATTTTTAAAGAATGTACAGCCTTGGGGGGAGCAGAGATATCGACCTGTCGGGGGCCTAGCTTTAGGACATCATGTTAGAAAGGCCCTGGCCACTATTACAGAGAACATTGATTATATAGATGCGTAGGTAACATATATGCTGCCGCTCTAAGCGCCCCTGATAAAAAAAAACGGTGACATGTATATTTAGCTATGCATGCCAAGTGAATAATAAATCAATCAATCCATATATTTTGTTGGTACTTACTATGCAGATTCATCAATAGGGTAGTCAAGTCGTCTTCCAAGATGATGACTTGACTACTGTATCGCTGTAACCTTGGAATGTTAGATGAATTAGATGCGTTCCGTGAGGTATATCACTAACAACAAGCATATCATTGGTATCGAAATATTTTCCAATAAACAAAACGAATACTTTATAAGCTGGAGTCGAATACATTATTAAAGAGCCGATAGTTCAAAGACGAGGACAAAGTCTCCCGTCTTCTAGACAAAAAACGCGTTTTTGTTAAAATTTAGTTATATATTTATTACACCAAATTGAACTATATAAAGTAAACGAGACTGTGTGCACTTGTGTATATATCAGCGCGTATATGTATATATGTTTATACAGTGCGCTACCACGACCCTGGTATTCCAGGCTTATTTACGTATTTCATAAAACAGCGTCAATGTGTTTCAGCAAATTGCGATCGCATTGAGGGGCAGTTGATGAACTATACAAGCAAATCAAGGCTACATTTTTTTTCGCCTTTAAATCAAGTTGTACAGCCTATTCTACACGGAATAGTATACTTATCCTGAAAACGTTAAATCCACCCGCTGTCTGTTCAGCAATAATATTACCGTGGCTGCCACTTACTAGGTTACTTTCATAATAACGTGTACGTAATCGCAAGCACGCATGACGATGCCTGTACATAGATCATGCTTTTCATTCACTAATCATACGGGGATGAGTACAAACACTCCGCCACAAAGGGTAATGTCGATCCTGGCCAATGGCAAGAGAATAAGTGCGTGTCTGTGTGTTGTAGATATCTTTTTCTATCTAATTTGATTTATTCTAAGCAAATGGATAGCAGTCCAGAGTGAACGAGGGAAGACCGGGCTGTGGCCCGGATGGCTATGAATGCTAATTCCTTATATAAATATCGTTTTACCTTAAGCTTTACACCATTCTTTCATGAATAGCCACATAGCGCGAACATAGGAAGAGATAATGTCAGTGGTAATGGAATTAGGACGTCCGTCATTGAGCTGCTTTGCAGGTCGGTGATAGATCTTCTTCGATGGAAAATATATGCAGGCGATGAAGGGATACGCGAACAACAACAACACACACGCAGATGTAGCAGTTATGATCGCGAACATTACGCTATGCTATGCTCATTCGATTGCTCACAATAAATACACAGACACAACCAACTACAATATGAGCATGCTATGAGAGTGAAGCAAAATGTCGTGAAATGGGTGCACAAAATCTGCGGCAAAGTCCGTCTCCTCGCATTCATCCACGGGAAATTCATGTGTGCACTGTGACGGCCTGTGAAATTCGCCCAGAATGACACCCCATCCATGTGATTGATGATTGATTTTATGGTGGTGGACTCAGTAGTCAAGGACTCCACTGTTCGCGGAAGCCGTTAGTACTACGCTGCAGCTGTCAGCGATCAGTCCGGATGTGTTCGCCGTGCGGGTTTCGTTGCTTAGTGAATCATCCTGTGTATTTTGAGTATCTTTCCGAGCCGTTGTTTGGCCGTTGCCATGCCCTTTTTTCCTGTTCTCCGAACTGCCGTTCGTTAGAGAAAAAGACATACAGAATAACACAGGTGCACAGACAGAGCAAAGTAAGCAATAACAAGATACAACTGAAGTTAGTGTGATGATTCAACTGACTCGCCGTCGCCTCTACTTCAGTCGTGGCTATCTATATATTTGCATGCATGCGATATTCGCCAATGCTCAATCGGACGTTAAGTCATCAATAGCTTGTCGATCACATGTACACTGAGAGCGATTTGACAATATGCACGACGAAAGATCAACTAAATGCTTCAACTATCGAAGATTCGCCAGGTAACACTTCGCTAGCTAGCCTGCGCACTCAACAAAATGACTGCTTTACGTTAAAGCTGCCATATATATATATATATATATATATATATATATATATATATAGCGGGTCGGCATGTTCTATTCCTATGATTTTTAAAACAGAACCGAAACCATCAAACTATTCTGGTTTGTATTGCTTAGAAGCACCTTTCACCAGCTACAGGCAAAATTTCGCGCCAACTGGTAGCGGCGTTTTTGTTTGAGTTTAACCTAAGAAGTAAAGAAAACGAGGCGCCGAAGTTGCCAAAAATAGACGAGCAATGAATTTGCCTCAAGTTCTGTGTTAAAACCAAATCATATGTTCTAAAGTAGTGTTACGAACTGCTTATGGTATTCAATCAGTATCCCGAAATATTGTGTATACGTAGTACCGGCGATCTCGCGACGCCCTTCGACACCAATAACAGAAAAAAACGTTGAAATGTTCGTGATATCTTACTCAACAATCGGCGAATTACTGTCAGGGGATAACTGAGAAACTGGAGATATCTTATGAATCAGTTGTAACAGTATTGGCCAACGTTTTACGTGTCAGAGGCTGGTAGCAAAGTTCGCTCCAAAAGTGTTGACTTTCCAGCAAATGAACGCCCGCCAGAAAATGTCCGAGTTTAACCTTCAGGCGGTAGTAATCCATACCCTAAATTGCTTCAGTGAGTGATTAAGAGAGTCGAGCTATGGGAATATGTTTACGACATGGAGACCAAATCCCTATCCTCTCAGTTGAACTTCTAAAGAGAGAGTCAAAAAATTCAGACAGAGCAGATCTAACACCAAAATTCAGACAGAGCAGATCTAATACCAATGTTCTTTTGACTATTTTTCGACTTCAATGAACTATCGCGAAATTTTAAGAGGGTTCTGTAGAATGTTCGATGCAAGAGGCCTGAACTCGGAGCAAACAACTCTTGAACCCCCATCGCGACGACGTATCGACGCACACATCGTTACTGATTTCGGATTATTTGCTGAAAAAATGTATTTTAAATGTTTGAAACCTCCCTATTCGCTGGACGTGGCTCCATGAGATTTTTTTCTAGCCATTCTAGCTTGTTTGAGGGAAACAAACCCACTTTCGGATAAACTAAATATTGTTTTGTGTTTTTGTTTCTATAAATGTATATTTGAACTTTTTGATCCGCCATCCTCTACTTCTTCTTCGAAATTATTAATTTGATTATTAAAAAGCATGGATAATATGACGCGCAATATCCTAAAATGAACATTATTCAGTTCATTGCCCATATTTAAAAGTTCGCATTTCCTCCTACGAACGGACAACAATAAATCCTGGTCTAGTGTGTACCGCGGATATCTTATAGTCGTTATAGTCATTTGTTATTCAGTTACTTTAGAGAACACCTATACCTTTAAAGGTAGCTATCCGAGGCCTTAAATACCACTTAAACTATATGCAAACAAGCCAGTAGTTCCCGCTGGTGTTTAATATTTTTAGTTCTAGCCAAATTCATCTAAAATTTCACTAGGATTCGAAATAATAAGAAGAAGTCAAGTCACTGAGTTAACTAAGCGGCGACCCCGCCTCTAGTGTTGCAAATGTTCTACTCGCATCTGACCAACCTTTCGGTTCGGTAAAGTCCTTGCTCTCGCTCTTAATCTTTTGAACGGCAGGCTTCTTCGGTTTGAGCGTTGTGGCTGTTGGGTCTTTCTTGATATCGCGCGGAATGCCCGGCTTCGGGGCTTTAGGGTCCTTGCTGGCCGCTGTTGGTGGTTCGTACTTAGTGCTTTCGGCAAGAGTACTCTCCATCACGTCCCGCTTGACGCCCTCCCGTTGCGGGCGTTGCCCGGCTGCGTTCAGACCCTTCAAGGAGACGCCCTTTGGACTCCACGTTTGGTCGGCGACACCGGTGGGTGGACGTCCCGGGCCAATCTTACCTCGCTTCTTCAAAGCCCGACAGTTGTCGTCGTCATCGTTCGCATCGATGCCGAGATATACTGCAGCAGAGCAAATCCAGATATTAGTGCTACTACAAACTCTCCGTACACCGTACTGTTTGAAAAACCCACTGCTGCTGACCCAAATATTAAAGTCCACCATCAATACAAAACAAAAAATAAATCGACCGGGCAACCGGGGAATACTGTATATCGAGTCGGTCGCACAGATTGTGGTAGATTTAGAGTGGTTCTCTCTTTATCAATTTGGCCTACTTATTATAATTGCACGCACGATCACATGAACGTTTCAAACTACGTTTTTGTCGAATTCTGTGTTCTTGTAACAGTTGTCTTCCGACGGTCTTTCGTCACCTAAAGGTCATTTTATAATACCTATGCAGACTTTGTACGACAATATATATATATATATATATATATATATATATATATGGGAATTCATTTTTAATCAGTGTCAAGATGGCAACGGTTATCATCTATCGGGGTGTGGCTGGGTCGATCTCGTTTTTGATTGAACTTTCGTTGAGCGATTCTCATTGAAAATATATATATGAGAAACAATGTACCACTGAAAGTCACCGGCCATGCTACCACAAGGACTGTTTGGCGTAACCCTAAATATCTCAACCTGTCTCTGTCAATCTCGGTGCAATGAAGATATGCCCTAACGGTGACTCTAAGTCCGTAGGGGACGGTGAGTGGTTTCGATGCGTAGATACTCACTGAAATCCTCGTCTTGTCGGCAGTTTCTTAGCGCCCTCTCGAATTCATCTTCTTCATCCCTTTGGTGACCCATGACGCCAGCTCCTGCGCCCACCGGGGCTCCGTCACGCCCGATCGGACCGCCGCCGGGCGGTACGAGGCCCCGTTTCGCGGCGAGTCGCTGCTTCAACCGCTCGAGATTACCCGCGGTCCGGCTGCGCCGAAGGTCGTCGCCCTGATCGCCACCGGAGAACGAGAAAGTGTCCGACATACTCAGCATGCCCTACGGGGTTAAAAGCAAACAAAATCGCAGGTTAAGCAAGGGTACCAACATGGCACGGCGACCAATCAGCTAACAACAATAGCAACAACACTACAGCAATAATCGCGACGAAAACAACGAGTGTACTAACTATGAAAGAAATAGCTACGGCAATAAGGCTATAAATTGCGTCCTATAACAACGAGAACTACACTGGTAGTCTCGGCTATAATACTAGGAGTAGGAGCACAGCACAGACCCATACATTTTAGGAAAACATTCAACGAGAACTACCGCAACAATTTAGCATCGAAACAAAAATAAAAGCGAAATAGCTAACATAAACAACAACAACTGCAACTGTACTAGTAGGAAACTGTAGGAAATGTATAATATTTTATACAGTATAAATCTGTATATCAATGTCAATGCAAGCACGAGTGCGTGCATGCGCCATAATTTTAACCGGCTCTTATTAATTAATTTTAACCGGCTAAATATTAACCGGCATTCGCTGATAGACTCTGTCGCTCGTGTGATCGTTAGTGCATCATAGCTCACACACATTTGACACACATAAAATATAAAGCGGACTTGTAACTCCGGCCACATAACTTACTGTCATTGCTAGCTAGAAATGGCTGTAGAGATGACCAACTGTGCCGAGTTTGTCATTCACAAGCTGCCATTGAAAGGCAGATTCCTACCGTCAACGGCCACCACTCATAGATCTGTCGCAGACAGTATACAAGAATATTAAACAGTAGTAGAAACTACTCACGTATATTTTCCTATTTGGCAATCATGGGTGGTGGCATAAAATGGTGGTTTGTTCCATTGCACTCCTACGGCAGTGTACTGACCTCGCGTGTGTATACGCGTTGCAGCGTGATCTCTTTCGCGCTTTCTTTATCTGTCTGTCTATCTATATGTCTATATCTATTTCTTTCTTTCTACCTCGTTGTCGGCGACTAGCTAAAGTTTTCGGGCTGACCTTCAGCCAATATTTAACGTCCACGGAACTGTTTTTCACATTGCTTCATAATAATAATAATTATAATAAGTCGTCGGTGGCCAGCTAAGACTAGCGAACAGACTAACGCACCTGAATCGCCTCCTGTTCGGGCCGAGGCGACGATCCGGCGATAGCTTCGATTTCGTCGGCTGTTTCGCCCGGAATGACGACGGTCAACCGATCAGGATCGGCTGCGTAGGCATCGTCGTTGTTGGCATTGTCTTCGTGGTCGCCATTGACGTCGTCGTCGTCTTCGCCATCCAGCTGCACCTCGACCTCGGCCGCGACCGCCTGATCGGCCACGGCGGCCGCCGCCTGGGCAGCGGCCGCTACGGCCTGAGCCAGCTGAACGGGCGTGGGGCGTTTCTGCCGTTTGCGGCCCGATCCAGCAGCAGTGGCGGTGGTGATGGCGGCACCGGGCCCAGAGCCCGCCTTAGCAATCCCCCCACCACCGCGGGCACCGCCTCGCGCTGCTCCCCCGCCTCGACGACTGCTCGAACCTCCGCCGGCTCTGCTTCTTCCACCCCCGCTACTCCCGCCGCCGCCTTCCCCTCTCGCTGACGCTGAAGGCTTTTTGCGTCCACTCCCCGTCGTCGTCGTCGTTGTCGTTGTCGTTGCTGCACCTGATGCTGGGTTTGCCACTGAGGTTGCCTGCGTTTCTGTCATTGCTGCGGCTGCCGCTGCTGCAGAAGCCTGTATGACTGTGGTGATAGTATCATCTACAGCTGCATCGGCTGCTGCTACCTCTGCTGCAGTTTTTACCGGTGGTGTTCTTGTTGTTGTTGTTCCTGGTGTTCTTGCTGTCAATGTTCCTGCTGTAGTCCCCAAAAGCGGTGTCGTCGTCGTCGCGTGTGCTGCTGCTGCAGGCGTTGTGAGTGCCCCCAAAGGATCTCCGAAGGACGGGTGGCCGCCGCGAGGGATGGCCGTAAATTCGGGCGTCTCAACTCCACTGCTGATGGTGCCGTGCATGCCGCCCATGCTCGTCAGGCCGACGCCGTCTTCCGCCTCAGCCAGACCCGCTCCCAGCGGAAGATCGTCACCTCCGACAGCCGCGCCACCAACTGGTCATCATCACCATTAGTCATTAGTGACAATATCACAATCAATAACAATGATGATAGCATGGTGGATGAGTGGATGAGTGGACATGCCGCAAAACGAGATAGCCGAATTAAATCGAATCGGCCACTTCGAAGTCGAGTTAGTTTTAATCAACAAGTTTCGACAATCAAAAGATGTGCGCGAGACAAGCAAGCACTTTGTCAATGAAACATGTCTAATTACGCATGAGTGCGTGCGTATATAGAAAGCCCTCACCTTCTTGTTAGATGGGGGGCACTATTGTAACTTTGCAGAGTTCATATCTTTACAGCGTATAAATCTATATATATATATATATTCCGGGCGTCCCGTACACGACAAAACAATTTCTGTAAATATTGTAACTTTGCAGAGTTCATATATTTACACCGTATATATATATATATATATATATATATATATATACCGGGCGTCCCGTATACGACAAAGCAATGCCTGCAAATATCTCGCAACTACACTTACTTGACAGTCTCAATTTGAGGCCTCCTTTAGGCTCGGCTTTGATTTTCTTCGGCTTTTTGGCCGTCTTCGGTGGTGGTGGTGGCGGAGGCGCCGCCGTCGTCGCCATCATCACTGGTTGTTTGGAAGCTGCCTTCGGTTGTTTCGGAGCTTTTGCGGCTTTCTGCGGAGCTTTCGAAGTGTTCGGCGCTGCCTTGGCTGCCTTGGACGCTTTGCCACCTTTGGGCTTTTGGGCAGCAGCGCCTTTCTTCGGGCTTGAGCTGCTGCTGTTGTTGTTTCCGACAACAGTCATGGCCGACGGAGGAGTTGCAGGAGGAGGAGGAGATGTCGTGGAAGCACTGGCGGCGATAGAAGCAAGCGTCTTTCTCTCGTTGAACTTGGCCTCCTTTTTCTTGCTCTGGTGATAGTTGCTAAACGACGAAATCGACGGAAGTGATGCAGCCAGCGAAGCTGTTCCTTTTCGCTTGCCTCCCATCAGCAGACCGCTAGCAGCGCCGACGCTCGTTCCATGATCATCGTCCGATGACGAAAAGTCGTACATGCTAAACAAATCATCAAGCACAACAACAACAACAACAACAAGAGTTCAAAGTACATATATTGTAATAATACATTGTAATATCATTCATCCTAAACTAAATTAACAGTTAACAAAACAGCACCATAACGAAGCTCGCCTTCTACATGATACACGATGAATTAATCAAGTTATTTCAAGCACTCGCGAATTTGTTTCGTATCTAGGAGGACGTGCAGCAGATGTGCGATGCGACGACCTCCCTGTCCTGCGTATGACCCAATGCCGAGTGTGTGCGTGTGTGTGTGTGTGTGGCCTACGTAAAATACAAATGTTTGTTTATTTAGTTTGCAATTAAGTTGACCTCGTTGCGTATACTGGTACAATATCACGGCTTAGAATCAAATGTAATTGCGTCCTATATTGTGTCCATCACAGCCACAACGATTCCCCTTTGAAGGTCCAACGAAAGGCTTTGTTTGAAAGGAACTCCGACCCTCGGCCTGTCTGATGAGGCATTTGCAAAATCATATTATAATTATACATAGAGCGCCCCAACAAGGGCGGAAAACTTCTGTTCCAAATACAGCTTTGAAAAATGTAATACGAACATTTATTCATAATGTAGACATTTGGAAATTATGCATGGAACAACAAAACTGGAAATATCCTCTCCGGCTTTGCATTCTTTTAACAAAATGCTCAATCACGCTTCGGTCTAATTGTTGCTGGATCTCAGTGATTCAGCATCTAATCTCCTCCTTCAAGGCTTGGGTGGTCGTAGGTTGGGTGACATAAATATCATTGACTTAAAAACCCACAGAAAGAAGCCTAAAGACGTTACATCGCATGGTATAGACGGCTCATTCTGACTGCCCGATACCGTTGACTGTTTCTCCATTCTCGGCAGCGTCTTCAACGAAAAATGATACTTCGAGTCAAAAATAAATACCAAAACACCAATGAAATGCTTGGGATGTATTTTGTTGTTGCATTACCCCAATTGGCTAACTATCTTTACTCCGTATGGCCGCATAGGCTGGAGGTGTTGTGTCAGCTATATTTTGTAGACATAAAGACGCAGTTATTTTGTCAAAATGCGCATGAATATGTTGCATTCTTGAGGAAGATGGATGTTCGCGGGCTCGCAACCACATTCAAGGCAAACAAGCCTGATATTCTGTTGAACTACCTGAACGAACATATGTAGATGGCTATATATATATATATATATATATATATATATTGAAATGTCTCCACAGTATTCGAACGCGCGCATATACGATCCAATCTAAAATACAAGTTATCTTACGAACATACTTTAACAAAATACGAATAAAAACAAAGTACCGGGAGAAGCTGCACCGTCTCCCACGACGCATTAGTGGGCTAAAACCGTATCGAGTATACTTACACATCGAATCAAAATCATGTACAATCATGGCATGGTGGACGCGTCACTATCCATGATCCCTCTCTCTCTATGCCTGTTAGTCATTTCATCGAAACGTATGCATATAGGGGTAACGCATCCCGCTCGATTCGATGTGCGGCTCGAAACTCTCGACAATCCGTTGTTGAGCATGAGCTGGTTCATCCAGCTCATCGACAACGACGACGACGCTTCCACAAACGTCGGGAGCAACACGTTGTTCCACATAGAGATCCTCGGGAGGCGATACGCGGCGAGTCGGCGAGAAACGGTTCCCGCAAATCGTAACGCCGATCTGAGGTTCAATCGCGGTAGTGGCGAGGGTGGTGGTGGGGACGGTCTCTTCATCTGTTCTCGCATCTGTGCAATATGACGGCGTGCCCGATTGAACGCTGCTCTTTTTCGCGCTCATTGCTAGTTCGAGCTCTTCGATGGCCTCCTTGAGACGGGTGGGCACTGCATCGCCCAGCTCCGCACTCAACCCGACGATTCGGTCACACTGAGCAGAAATTCGCGCCCAAAACGACGTCAGGCTGCTAGCAGTCGGAAGCAAGGATTTCTCCTTGTCTGACCTGCGGACAAAGTAACGCGCGTCGACGCTATGCAGCGACGGCGACTGTAACGAAAGACTATTGTCAAGCCCGGTGCATGGCGCGTTCATTTCTTGCTGCTGCTCCACCTGTTCCCAATTCTGGTCCATCGGCTGTTTATGACGAGTGTCATAGAAGGAGCTTAGTATTTGTTTTTCTTGTAGTTGTTGTTGTTGTTGCTGCGTCTGATGTTGTTGTTGTGGTTGTTGCTGCGTCTGCAGTTGTTGTTGTTGTTGTGGCTGTTGTCTCCTATTATTACCTCGTTCGTGACGCAGACACCCGTCAGACCGTTCAAACGTGTCACTTTCGCTGACGTTGGTAACCTCAACCTCAACCTGCTCCTCCTCAAGTCGATCTTCATCGCCCTCCGAACTCGACTCGGCGTCATCCGAAACAATCGGTGACGTTGGCACGGCAACGACCGGCGGGACCGGCATGACAGTATCGGGATCGACCTCATCATCGTCTTCTTCATCTTGACATAATTCATTATCATCAGCGGCAGCAGCAGCAGCAGGAGCTGCACTTCCATCACCAGCAGTATGTGAACTCCTGTCGCTGTTTGCGCTATCTGGGTCATCGACGTCAGATCCTATCCGAGAACCGATTCCGAGATCTTCGGTCGGCGACTGTGACGAAGGTGTGGCTACTGCCGCATTGTGTTGTTCCTGGCCCGTGAGCTCGGCGGGGCTGGTGAAGATCGTGGGAATGGCGTTCGTGCAGAGCATACGTCGGGACCGCGGCGCTGCCGACACGTTGATGAACGACGCGTGGTAGTGCCTCGAGCAGATGTGCATCCGAAGCAGGTCGACGTCAGCCGGCAGGTACGCGGCGCAGTGGGTTCGAACCCACGCCAACGTGGACCTGGGCAGCGCATGGAAGCTCACCGATCGGGGCGCGGTACGCGACGTCAGCCCACAGCCAATGATGACGCAGCGCCGACATACCGACGATGGAGCTCTGGCGCTTCGCCGTCGAGTGCTGTTCTGCCTTCTTCGCATGGATGCGGCCTTTCCTCTTCTGCTTCTTCTTCTTTCTCTAAAAGTTTTCTAAGGTTTTCGGGCTCCTCGGACCCTCAGCCAAAATTTAACGTCCACGGGACTGCTTTTTGCATTGACGCTTCATAGACGGTTTGCTCCCTCATAAATACAAATGGGGGTGCAACGGTGGGGCTCGAACCCGCGCAGCACCTATGTGTCTCCTCCGGTTGTGAGGCGCAGAGGAATACACCACGCCACCGGGCTTTTCTTCCTCTACTACAGCTACATTACTGTTGGTGCTACCACTTTTGTAGCTAGTACTCTATTACTACCATCTACTTCCCGGGGGCAATTCTCGGCAGTGAGTGAGTGAGTCGGAAAAGGTCACCAAAGGTCAATGCAAAATGCCAATCGTCGACCTGGTGACGCCAGGTCGACGAGACTGTTTTGTTCACAGTTCAGTTAATTGCGCGAGCGGCAACTAATTGCGGAGAACTTTCGTGGCGTTTTTCTGCATATGCCGAGTCGTCGTGACATGAACTGTCAGCCAGGCAACAACCCACCGTGCATATATGCGGAGGATACATTTGACAGGGGGGAATAGCTGTGGTAGGTGGTGTCTTGTCTACAGTCCGACTGTCTTGTCTGTAGATGAAGTATGCTAGTTAGTGGGTGACTGAACGATAACAGCTCGTGTTCGCCCGTGTGTCTCGTTGGTGTTATTGTTACCACGAAAACTCATCTTACATCCAGCTGTCTCTATGCATCTGTTTCGCAGGCTGGCTGACTGGGAGGAATTCGACCATCACAAAATGTCGACTTGTCTAGGGCGCCTCTCAAATCGCCGCCATCGCTGGTGTTTCTTACAACTTATACGAAAGCGGAGATCGCGCATCCGCGCACGCTGTACATTTTTCCGATGTACACCATACGCATTGTGTTATGAGTTGGTACGGGGATGACTTGTTTGCTTTCAATCAATCTATCAATTGATCGACCATCCATTCGATTAGAGCTAGAATCACCCATAGTTACTCGATTTCTGGCTAGAGATCGTATCGACCGTTATGGACGTGTTCCATTGCCGGCGTATAGAAGAAGACTTGACTTGAATGCAGTGTTTTCACGGGTGTTGTATATTGTAGTAGTCTTGCTTCTACTATTTCGGATTACAGCTGGGCCGGCAGCTGCTGCTGAGGCTGCTGTTGCTGCTAGAGCAATGGGCAGCAATCTCACTTCAATCAGTGTTGTTGTTGTTGTTGATGTTGTTCTTGATCCTTTTGTTGTTGTTGTTGTTGTTGTTGATTTTCTTGTTGTTGTTGTTGTTGTTTCACCGCTCACACGTTCACAAGTGTGTTCGTTTAGATACGTCAATGTACTGAGTGGTACAGGTGGCGTAACAGGTGCGACGTTAGCAGAGAGTAAAGTATGCGCCAAGACGCACTGTGTGGCATATCTATGAACTATGACTAAGCCAACACACGGTGCACTGGACACGCATCATAGTACATCGACGATTGATCCAGCGTGACTGACTGACTCAGTGACTCAGTGCAGGTGAGTGAATGACTGCGTCACTGGATGACGTTCGAATGCAGGAACATCAGAACAAACTACAGAGAGGAGACAGCAACAACAGCAACAATGTCACGTTGTACACACCATAGTACACTGCCTTGCAGCGCGCGGCCAATCACCACAATCACCTGCAGCAACAGCATCAGGAGCACGTGAACATCACACCTGCTGCTGCGTCCGACATGTGTAGAGAAGTGGACTGTTGTGCTGTTTTGATTTCTGGTTACCGGTGGCGATAGCAACAACAACAACATCAACAACAACAACAACAACAGCAGCAGTAGCAGCAGAGAAAGAAGCCGCCACAACTTCGCCTCGCACAATCACAGACGGACAGACAGACAAGTAGAAAGGTAGAGAGGTCGTCGCGAGAGACAGAGATAAATAAACGAATAAATAAATAAATAGATGGTTGGATAGATAGTGAAAATAAAGTAGAGTCAGATCACGACAACAATGATCAACAACAAAACAATCAATCAAAATGATCAACAAATAGCAACAACAACAACAACGACAACAGTATGAATAATAATAATAATAATAATGATTGCAAGTCCTACTTACTTCGTAGTTCTGGCTGGCTGAAGCTGCTGCGTCTAAGAGTGGTGGATCTACGATTTACGACTCGAAAAACGACAACAACCACTACAACAGCGACAACAACAACCACTACAACAATAACAACGACAACGACGACAACAATAACAACGACGACAACAATAACAACGACAACGACGACAACAATAACAACGACAACAACAGCTACAGCAACAACACCAACTATTAAGGTGTACAACAGATTTGGCAAGCGGAAACGGATGATGAGCTAGGCACGTCACACAAGAGGGTGTATCCTTGTATATTCCAGTACACGAGCTTACCTAACTAACTAACTAACGCTATCGCAGTTCGAGTCGAGGAGGCGGCGCCACAGATGCGCCACACGCATCATACTAACGCACTCGCTGTAGTAGCAATTGTTGTAGTTGTAGTCGTAGTAGTGCAGTACCGGCTCGATCGCTCACTCGCTCGCTCGCCGTAGAGTCGCTATAGACTCACCGTAGTAAGTAGTAGTAGTAGTATTAGTAGAAGAGCAAGGGCTCAAAGGGCCGCCTGCTCGGCCGCCGCTGCTGCGCTAAATTCAAATTTGCGCGCCACAGCCCGCTCGCCGCAGCAGCAGCAGCAGCGACAGCAGCGCCCTCTAACCAAAACAACAAGGGTGGTGAACAAAACATTTCGAACGAATGATGAGTTCGCGAGAGGGAGAGTAAAAAAAGAGAACATGGCGAGTGAATGAGCGCCTGCCTGTCTTACTGGCTGGCTGGCTAGTTGATTCAGTTGAGTAGTAGTTGGTTGTTCAGGTTCTATTGTTGCTTTGTACTCTTCTTCTACTACTACTACTACTACAACTACCCAGTACAACTACAATTACTACATTGATTGACTGTGTACTACATTCTGCTGATACGGGTTTGCTGTGTTCAGACTGACTGTCTATATAACTCTATATCTCTCAGGTGCGGCCGCCTTCTCTCGTCTGTGTGTGTGAAACAAGAAAACGGTGACGGTGGTGGTAATGATGGTGGTGATAATGTTGGCAGGGGCGAGATAAACTGGCCCGCAGCGTAAATGGATCTATTATGACGACAAGCTAGTGGTTAGTAGCTTACGGTGGTCATGGTGGTGTTGTTAGTGTTATTATTGTTGTTGCTGCTGCTGCTGCTGTAATTGTTGTTATTGTTGTTGTTGTTACTCTTTCTGCTGATGCAGCTGTTGCTATTGTTGTTGCTGCTGCTGATGCAGCTGTTGCTATTGTTGTTGGTGTTGTTGTTATTATTGGTGTTGTTGCTGCTGTTGCAATTGACGGTGGCGGCAGTGGTTCTTTACGTGCGGTAGATTTAGTGTGGAGAATCGTTTATCGAAGCATACTGATGGTGATGCTGCGTTTGCCTTGAGGTAGATCCTCCGGTGCAACGCTCGATCGAACGAATAAATCAACGATAAGCAATAAGGCAAGCGGTAGTGATTCACTTATCATCTCTCTGTCTCTGTCTATCTATGCATCGATCTCACATCGATTGATTGATTGATTGATTATCTCGCGACCTACTTCTGTCGCTGATTTGATTCGTGGTGGTTCTCTTGTGGCTGGTTGTTTCGTCTCGTGCTGCGCCGCGTCGGATGTTGTTGTCTGATGACAACTTTCGTTGTGTCTTCTGTCTGTATATATATATATATATTATATATATATATATATATATATTTATATATATGTGTGTGTGTGTGTGTGAATTCTGTGCGTACTGACTGGCGATTGTACGAAGACGCGCGAACTTAGTAGCGTAGTGGCGGCGTCCTGGTGCAGCATGGAGCGAACATTTGCGCTCGATGTTGGTGTTGCCGCCGCTTCTGTACAGCTGGTATTTTACAGATGCCGCACAATGATTGATTGATTGATCTGGTGATGGAAGATGGGGTGAATTCTGATGGCCAAGATGCTGCTGCTGCAGCTGCTCGATGAGATTGGCGTAGATTGAGTTGTTCGAAAGAAGGTGGTGTTGATGACCGTTGTTATCTTGACTCTTTGTCTTTCGTTTTGGCCGTCTTGTTAATCATTTGACGAAACAAACATTGCAGTATTTGTCTTATTTTTTTTTGCTTTTTTATAGTATCGTTATTATTAGTATATTATTGGTTCTACTTTTACTCGGCCCGCAGTGGTAGGCAGAGCGCCGTAGAAGCGACAACAATAGCAGTGGAAAAAGCTCTCAAAAGGCAATGATCTACCAATGAAATGAACGAATCAGCAATCGACTTCGATACGGACCAACAACACACGCGCAGCTGGCCCAGACGTTTTGCCTTTAGTACAGTTCACGCACATAGGCATACACTTCCGCGCATAGAAAACATGACGGCGACGACGACCAAGACAACGAAAACAATCGAAGGGCCACAACACCAACAATAATAATAACAGTTATGGAATGACAAGAACAATAAAAACGACAGCTACAACGGAAATACGATAACAATAAAAACAACAACAATGATGAACGACGATGACAACAATAATAACAACAACAACAATAATGAAACCACGAGAGCAGCAACAAGAACACGCACGCACACACACGAAACCGAATCGCTCAACCGAATTACCTTAGACTCGCACTCAACAATTCCTATCAGATCAAGAGAGACACCCAATAGGCCCTTGCTCTCTAGATGAAGAACAGTGGTGACACGGAGCGGCTCATGGGGGATAGCCGGGGGACGGCATGCATTCGACGCGGTGGTTGGGGATTTATCCAGCTGATCAGTATAATCTTGTTACGTTGATTCCCCGCGCGGGATTCTGTTCGCTCTGTCGCTCACTTGTGCTGTTGTTAGAGTCTGGATCGAATGTTGTTGGCCATCACCGCTTGATTAACATTTACTACTAATACAACAACAACATCTAATACTACTACCACTACTATTACTACAACTCTTATTGCGATTATGACACTTCTCATCCACAACTATGAAGCAGGCACGAAGCTGTTCCTTGGTCCCACTGCTTGGTCGCGCCCGCATCGTCATCTTCCGGGGTCGGTCGATCGGTTCGTCATCGAACGGACATTCGACTCAATTCAATGGTAAGTTGAATATGTCACAGACTGCAGATATCAGTCGCGTACCACAAACATTCGCTGCATAGCTTTCTTGGTGCTGGTGCTGCTGTTGTTGTTATTGTTACTATTGTTGTTGTTGATGATGATGATGTTGTTATTGTTGGTAGGTTGGTACCAGTGGTTTTCGTCGTTTGTTGTCAACATTGGTTGTTTGCTGCTCCTGCCGCTAACATGTTTGCTGTGTCGATTTTACATGAAGACCTCGAGACGAGATGAGATGATGATGAGAGGCTATTATTATGACTATGTCGTGGACCTCATATCCACTCCGGCTCATGGACCCCACATTCACGTTACCTCTCAAGGACCTCATATCCACGCCGGCTCATGGATCCCACATTCACGTTACTTCCTCAAGCCTCTACCCATCAACCTCACATCCACAGTACTCAAGGACCTCATCACGTTGGCTCACAGACCCATATCCACGTTGGCTCACAGACCTCTCGTATCCACGTTAGCTCATGTCTGTCAATCCGGAACGTGGACCTCGGTCTTGTCATGAGGAGGAGACGGCGTCTTGTCATGAGGTTAGACTCCTAGTCCTCCTTCTCCTTTTCCTCCTGCTTTCTCCCCAGACACTCAGCCGCTCGCCTGATGATGATGACGATGATGCGCTGCTGATTATAATGTATGCACGCATGTAATGCTCGCACGCGGATATGGCGCACTTTACCGGTAGGCCGCCGCTTGGGCCATCGCAGCGACGTGGCAGCGGCTTCGGCAGCAGCAGCGCTAAGTGTGGCGGGGCCGCGCGGCGCGGAGCAACAACAGCTGCAGATACAACAAAAGCTGCGCCACGCATTCTCCCTTCTCCCAGCGTCGGCGAGATGCGGTTCGTCCGTGCGTCCATGCGTCCGCCCGCTCGTCACGTTCAGTGGCTCTGTGGCGGCTCTCTACTAGCGTAGTCAGTAGTCACATGACCCTTGTTTGTCCCCGTGACATCAACATCAACTCCTCCACCACCACGACCGTTCTCCACCGGCACCACCGCCATGGTGGGCGGCGGCGGCCTACAACAAACAACACGCAGCACTGTTTCGTTCAGATGTTCTGGCTCGTTGGGCGGGCTGCTGCCGCTACTGCCTTTAGCTCTCACACCAAGGCCACCTGGCCCGCGGGCATACTAGAATACGAGTGGAGGGAAATAGTCAAACTTCTTCTTGCTGTCGTAGTAGTAATAGAATGAGTATATTGGTTGTATTGAATTAAACCAGCCAGTATCTAGTAATATAATAAAATAATAGTAAGTTGTTGTTGTTGTTGTTTTAGTAATCATAGTGGTGATAGCATTCTCACTATTGACGTATATATAATATATATATAATATATATTCGACTTCTAGTAATCATTTTCAGTGGCAGTGACATGTTCGTGTTTCGTACGTACCGAGCAAGATGGCTTAGTGGTAAAGCCTTTGCCTTGTATTCGGGAGGACTGGGTTCGAGACCCAGACCGGCTACTCTTAAATTGGTTTGCATGGTTTCCAATTTAGACAAGGTAAATGCCGGAGTGGAGTACACTAGCCATGACATGACAAATCCGTACACGGGCAATTGCCTTACGGAAAAAAAAAAGAAAAAGTGCCCCACTAAGAGCTGTGTGCAGCGGGCTGTCTCTCAGCTAACATTTAACGTCCACGGAACTGCTTTCGCATTACTGCATCGTAAAACGGACGGACCCCATAAATACAAAGGTGCAATGGGATCGAACCCGTGCACCTATTGCCCCGTTCGGTGGTCGCAAGGAGGATCGCGCACCATGCCACCTGGCTCGACTGCAGCGGAGTACCACTTGGGTTTCTAGGGGCCG
>QVRM01006988.1:0-65748 GCA_003439945.1 Dermanyssus gallinae
AATCAAAGTTTGCTCGATTGAGGTGTTCCCATACTCTGTCAAGATTATACATCAGCGTTCGAACAATCTTGAGGTAACCAAGCGCTATTGCCGTTGGGACGGAAAGTCGCCGGACGTCGCCTATTTATTCATAAGAGAGATTAGAACTGTGCGCACTGTCTCGACAATGTGAGCAGTGAAGGTCGACCCAGTATAATGAAGCCGAAGCCCAGGTACCGGAAAGAGTTGACGAATTCTAATGATTGGCCGCCGTAACGTACAACGCCGTTAGCAGCTAATCGGCCTCCTCTTCTGCGCCGGCGGTAAACGTTTATGTAGGTAGATTGATAATCCACCCACTAGTCTACCACGGCCTCCAGCAGATAGAACTGCCAGCTGGTGGAACACTTTTTTTTTTTTTTTTTAGATGACTAACTGGAAAATGCGGTTGCACACGCGGGCACCGCAGCAAGGGAGCTCCCTGCAAGTGCGGGCCGGTAGTGTGGGGCTCCAACCCACTAAAAACCAGTCGTGTCCCCGTCCCCCACGCTGACTGGGAACTGCTTGCGCATATCATCAAACAGTCAGGGGGGCGAGTCTACTGGTCCAGGCGGATGTGTTCCCCGGGAGCCTCGGGGAGGCGCGAGCGACTCGAGGGAGGCCCTTGTCTTCTCTTGCAGTATGTTCTTAAAAGCTTGGGTCACTTTGTTCCATCCTAAAATTGATTCCGTCATTTTCATAATGAGGTCGTGTAGGTTAAGAGCTGGGTTGTTACTTAAAAACTCCGTTAGGCTTGCGCGCTGCTCCGCCCATGACGGACACCTAAGCACCGTGTGCTCTGGAGTGTCGTCGAGTCCATCGCCGCAGTGGACGCACGTGGGGCTGGGGACCTTTCCAATCCTGAACAGGTACGACTGGAAGTCGCCGTGACCTGTGAGGACTTGGGTTGTGTGGAATGTAATTTCCCCCCCGGCCGGTTAAGCCAGCTTCTGATATTTGGGATCAGGGTGCGGAGCCTGGCGCCTGGGGCACCCTGTTCGAGGCCTTCCCACTCCTCCTGCCAGAGGTCGATTGTACGCTGACGTGCCTCGTCTTTTTTTGAGGCCTGGGTTTTCCCATAAGCGGCGGCGCTCGGCTGTCTTTAAATCCCACGGATCGTTCCGGCAAGGACGAAGGCCGCCGCGGCGCTGACCGTCCTGTACGCTGAGATTACCCTGAGAGCTCCGACCCTTTGGGCCCGACGCAGGCGAGTCCTGTTCGCGGCGAATTTTAGTGTGTTGGTGGGCCAGGCCGGAGCTCCGTACAGGGCAACCGACTCGGCCGCGGACATAATTATTCGTCTTCTCAGCTGCCGTGGACCATAGGTGTTGGGCATGAGACGTGCGAAGTCATTGGCCGTCTTCGTTGCCTTTTCCGTCACCCGCCGCACGTGTTCGGTACCGCGGAGACCCCTGTCAAGGGTAACCCCGAGGTACCTTACGTGGTTGACGAGTACGATCTCCTGGCCATCTAGGCGGAGGTGAAGGTCGGGGCATGTTCTTCGGCCCACCAAGAGTATCGCCTTGCTTTTAGCTGGGCGAGAGCGAGCCCCGCTTCTTGCATCCAGCGGGCGACGTCGCCAAGTGCCTCGTTCGCACGGCTCTGCAGCAGGTCCGCGGTCCGAGCTTGGACGGTTAGGACGAGGTCGTCAGCGTAGGCAAGGAGGTTGACGCCGGGGGGGAGATCCCTCAGCCGCAGCACGTCGTCGTAGGTTATAATCCATAGCAGGGGGGCCAAGTATGGATCCCTGTGGCACCCCTGCAGTCATGTTAAAAACGGACCCGTGGGACTGAATGTTCTGTCATGTAGATAATTTGATAAAGCTTCCGTAGATAAAAGGGGACCTTTTTCCTGTGGAGAGTCCCCTAGGATGACTTTCCCATGGTAGGCTGTTAAAAGCGTTCTTGACGTCCAGCATATTATTGATATGCAGTTCCTCCCGCTGGTAAGGCCTCCGCAAGGAGTGCAATGTCCACCGACGTAAGTATGTCAACTGGCGCTAGGTCTATTGCTTCTCAGAGTCCCTCAAAGTTCCAATAAAGCAGCCTCTACGGCTGCTTAGTATCTAGTAGTCTTCACGTTAGCATTTCTAGGTCTGTTCAGTCGCTTTGCAAACAGCCGGATAAAGCTTTCCATAACCATTTTCTCATAGGGAGCACCACCAGCCCAACGACGAAATAGGATACCTTTGGGCCAGAATTAACTCCTGCTGCACTTTGCGTACTCGCCGTCACCCAGCACAAAACAGAACACGGCATCATTTCCGGTGGACTTTTTTCACATCCCACTTAAACATTTGGTACCTGGACGACAATGGCGTGCTGGGGGACGATGCAGACATGGTTGCCGACAACATTTGGCGCGTGCTTGATTTCCATGAGATACTGGGTTTGGGGCAGAATCCGCAGAAATGTGAGATTTTATCTTCCAGAAGATAGTGCACAGGCCCCGGACCGTCGCACACTCTAGGTCTTATTGGCGGGATGTAAAGTTACCTTTGGGAATGACCTATAGCTTCTAAAAGTTCCTCTCCGGCCGAAGCAGCCTGGTTGCATTCGCTTCCAAGTGCTGCCAATGGGCACCCTCCTGGACAATCCAAATCGGGGCAGGCCTTCGTCTCGGCTGTGACTTTTTCTCCCATATCAATGTAAATGCGGTCAACATGTTAGCAAATCAGCCCATCACGGCCGGCCAGGCATGCCGTTATTAACGACTCCTTCGGCCGAGCGCTTGGCCATGTGGGATTCCCTTGCATTATGGAGCCCCAGGACATCTCTGCCGACGATGGTAAGCGTGACTCTTAGCCTCTTCAGTAGGGGCAGGATGCTTGTCTAGGACGCCACCGTCACAGACTTAATCGGTCGCATTCAATGGTCGGTGGCGGGGCGATCTCGGCAGGCCACGCTGGTAATCTAGCTAAAACGAGGAAGCTCGCAATAATACGCCGGAATAAATTACTCACACGAGTTTTAACCCGCTAGCGCATGAAATCATAGGCGGCCCAGGCAACTTTACATGCAAACTCCTCCACAGGGTCGGTGAGCAGCTGAATTTCGCAACCAGAGACAAGAGATCTGCGGCTTTCTTGAAACAACGCCTTGACTTCGATGCCTACCGCGGGTACGCGGTATCCGTGCAGGGCGCGTTGCTTAAGTGGTCCTAACCCACTTTATACAAGATAAAGTAATCTTCCTAGTGCACGCGTTCTTCTGAGGTAATTGTCGCTCCATGTTTATTTCTATAAACATTTAAACGAGGTCATAGAGATCTACGAATTAATGATTTAGGTATGTCTTTAAAGGCCATTTCTTGATTAGTAACCCGTTGGGGATTTAAAAAAGTCATTGGCTATGGACGCAGTGCATTTTTTTTCTAAATATTATACATTAAGATTGCTGCATAACGAAAAACCACCTAGCTTTAGTCATCAGGAAGGGCTTATGTATGATCTCTTCACTACCAAAACCAACTGATTTCCGATCACAGTCCTGATAGGATCTTTCATAAAACTTACCTCGAGGGCATTTGTTCTACTGACGGGATTCTGTTTTTAGATCCGTTCAAGACGTCAATACTGTAGAGTAATACTAACATTTTATGAACTTCTCACACACTTTTATTGAAGCGCACACTCGTATGGCTTAGTAAATACACTTAGTATATTGCTCTGTAATGTGGTTCACTTTGTTTTGTACAGGTGCCTTAACGCGCAACCGACACACATAACTGGGACGTGGGATGCGAGCCGGTGTAACACGCATCTCGGCACTCAATACTTCCTGAGTCCAGTTGTACTAAGCCTACCTCACTTTCTTAACGGGGACCCAGCTTTGCTAGCCGACGTCAATGGTCTTAATCCTGACCCCAAGAGACACAACTTTTACATTGAAGTTCACGCTGTAGGTTTTATCATACCACTTTACCACTTTTTATTTATTAACTAAGTAAGCTTGTACTTAATTAATTAAACAGTGCGTGACTCTTGCATTTAATTAGCTACCTCAGTTTTCATAAGTGTATAGTAATAGTCTAAGCACCATCTGTCACATACTTTTTACATAATTGTATGTTATCCGTGTTAAATCTATATGTACATTTTATTATTGACAAGGCGACGGGTATTATTATTATTATCATTTGATATAGTTAAAAAAGGTTATCTATTTGAGATCAAGGGTTCGAGGTTGGTTGCCTACCAAATCACTTACCCCGTGAATCACAAACCTGGAAAAACTTTTCTAGTGTATTGTACGTCATAAACTTCAAGCTCTTAGTCTCAGCTTGTAAACCCTCGGGCACAATTGCATATACTTTATATGTATAAGGGACGGATGTATCGAGACAACACTAACTTAGATGTAACAGGGTTGTCGATGAAAAATAACAGGGAAACTTGCAACAAATAGTGTTTTGCAAAGCCAGTTTTGCAGAGCGTACTTATCTGCTACGTGTTACTTAAAAGAGCTATTCCCAATTAAAAACATTGTCCTTATATAATTAAACTGATTCACCTATTTAGCTTTCATACGTAGTCGCGTAGAATAATTCATCATTAATCCTCGCCGTCAAAAATATCTCCTATCTCGATGTCACCAGAATAAGCAGAATACCTGGCCGGTTTCTCTCGAAATGGAACATTTTGGCTATACTTGACGCTTATATGGTTTGCATGTACTACAATCCTGAGGTAATTTACACAAACATGAGACAGTTTATTCCTAAAGAGATTTTTTAATGGAGTCGTCTCCTCCATACGGTAAATGAATTTGAATTTAATAAGTGCCCACAGAGCATGAAATTTATATTATTACACAATTCAAACAGTTGCAATAATTTAAAGCATTTCGCAGAAAAGGCTTTCGATGGCCCGTGTTTACCCACTTGTGCCACACCTGTTACTAGGGAGTATGGGAGTTCATCTAACCAATTCTAGCATGTACTGAATTACATCACACTCACTTGCATGAATGAATACTACGAAATATTATCTGAAAATGTCCAATTTAAGACGGCGCATTACGTTCATGGAACAACCGAATAAGCTTAAGGTCCCTTAAAGGACTTGAAGAACACATTTATGGAAGTGTTTGACATACTTGTATTTTGTGATATACATAACCTATTTGCGCCTGCAATAATTTGGCTTCTAGGCACACACCTTCCATTAGCGCTACATAACGTTGAACTTAATATGCTACTCCGCAAAGTAGTTATACCACGGTTGTTTGCAATAGTTAATTGTGGAAGTTAACTATGAAAAAAGCTAGAGTCAAGATGCAGCCTTCTTTATAGCAGATTGCCTCGACTCAATTATAGGAACCTTTTATAGATAGCATTATACGTGTTAATTATGTAGAGCCTACAGGGGATATCCTCTTATTTGTGCTCAATGATCTCATCGGAAATTGGATAAATAACGTCTCAATGCAGAGGGGCAAGAGTGCAGGGTTGCTGCTCTAGTCTCATGGGGTTTCATCCTGACACCCGATTTCTGGAACACGACCCTACAAGGCGTGACCACAGACCAAATCTGATCGAAGGTGGCTGAGTGGATAGACTGCAAACATCTGACCCTTGCGCCCGATAAGAGCGAGACACTGTATTTGACGGGCCAGTGAGATGGCGGGCCACTCAAATCGAAATTTGGAAAGGAAATGCCTCGGGGTAAACCGGAACGGCACATTTAAAACACGTTGCGCGGCTAAATAAAGCACGGATTGTGCTAAACAATGGAGTAGTGTCAGGGATCCTAGTAGTATAAGAGCTTATTAGAGTCAAGAGTCCATAAAACGCTGTTCTGCGAGTTTGTTTAGAAAATTGGGTACGCGGTCTCCACGTTCGTGTGGGACCGCCCAATTAGAGAAGTGGTTAGCTACATCATGGCTTCGGCGAAAGCCGAGTAGACGCAATAGACAATATCTTCTTTTATTTGAGATATGCTTAGCCTAGTGCTAGAGGTATTTGCTGATCTTAAACGCATATAATTAACCAGGCGTTTATTCGGTTCTTCTAGTTCTTCTGTTTATTTTTTATTCCAGAGATCAGGTCTGACAGTTGACATGAGGCTACGAGCTCAATTCAGCATGAAACTACAATCTCTAGACGCGGAGCGACTACCAAAAATATTGTTGCCTATCTTTTGGACGGAAGATGTAAGTGTTCTTTTAGCTATTTCGACCGCGCACAAACAAACACAATTGTAGTTATGTCTATCGTGCATGAGTATTACCATATATTGCTATTTATATTAATATAACTTTGATTAGTAATTAGCTTGTGTTGTGCGATGGTAATTTAGTTCAAATGCTTCTTACTTCTGTCAAGTTAATAGGCCATTTGTGCTGGACCCTGGTTTTGTGACTGATTTCATGCGTGCACCGTGTTTACCCTCTACTGTCTTTGTATGCGGCTATCATTCTTGATGCACCATGAACACCGTGGCCTGTGTGCTTTGCTGAAATGGCCTGGACTGGAATTGGGTTCCGCTTGCATGAATGTGGTGTAGCGGGCATGTGATGTTTCAGCCAACAGAGTAACTGCCTTCTGAGAGGACCTCTACTAGCGCCAACTTGGTATTTTTTATAGAGGAGGGTCAAATAATTTTACGTACTATTGCTGTGAGTCGAAAACGAGAAAAATCCATCAGAAGAAGTGGCAAGTGCTACTCCTTGGATCAGTGAGCTTCTCTTCTGTCTCTCTCATTAATTCACTTTTTCCAGATTTTTGCAATTGCTGTGGCTCTAGCTTGTTCCAGTACCTGGCACTTTTGAAGAGTGTGGGTCGGGTCATCCTCGGTTCCTTTCTAGCAGTAAACACAGCTTGCTGAGGGAGCTTTTCCAATTTGAAAAAGGTATGTCTGAAAGTCCTCATGTTATGTCAAGATCTGCGTGAGGTAATGGTTTGGTCCTCTACCCGGCCGCTCAATCAATTTGTTGATACTTGGGATGCGGGATCGGAAAGTGAGTGTGCCCCGGTGCTCTAGAAGGAATAGTCCCATTTGACGTGCCATGTTTCCATTGCTTTAAGTCTCTTTACTTCCTTACTGCTATTAGAGTTGTTGTCCCAGAGTTTTTGCCTTTCCTCTACCTTCAGGCACAAACTCTGCTTTCGTGCTGGCAGGAAAGGTCTCCTGCCAGCACGAAAGCAGAGTTTGTGCCAACCGTGCGATACACCTGGATAATCCTGAGGGCCGCCACTCTCTGAATGCTTTCAAGGATCATTCTTGCTTTCTTTGTTTTCAAAGAAGCCTTGAGCCACACTGAGGACCCAAATAGAGCTATAGATTCGGCCACTGACTTAGCAATCTACGTATGCATTCTCTTGTAGTCTCCTTTGTCAAGGATATTTTCAGGTGGCCAAGGCCCGCAAGGCTTTTGTCCAAGCGGATCCCCAAGTACCGGGCCTCCTTGACCTGCTTTATTTGCTGCCCTGCCAGGTATAGTCTGATGGGGTCCACCTTCTTTCGTCCCGTTAGCAGTGTGGCCTTGATTTTTCCGGAGCAATTGCTAAGCCGGTTTGTCCATCCACCACCTCGTAGACTTTAGTGTTTTATTAGCGACAAGTTCTAATTCTTCTGCAGTCTTTGCCTGAACTCTGATGACCAGATCATTCGCGTATGCGATCTCTACCCCTCGAGGAAGGTTATCCTGGCGGAGTACGTCATCGTACGCCAGGTTCCAGAGCAAAGGATCCAAGATCGAGCCCTGCGGAACTCCTGCTGCCATTGATATTTCCCCTTCATCGTTAAAAACATTTCCGTCTTCCGGGTATCCTGAGATGGCCTTGACGAGATAATGTGGGACCTTTTTCCTTACTAGCGTGTCCAGTATTGTTCTCCACAGGAGGCTGTTAAAGGCGTTCCTGGCGCCTAGAAGTATTTTCAGGAATAGTTTTCTGGTGCATATGGTTAAACTATGTAGAAGGTCAGCCTTGGCTGTAACTCGATGGACAGCAGTGAGCACTGACCGTTTTTTCTAAAAGTCTTTTTGAGAGTCCGAAAGGAGTCTGTTTTTCTCCACAAATGCCCTGAGCCTTTCTTCAATGATTTCTTCGTGTCTTTTTGCCAGGTTATTCAGTAGGCATATGGGCTTGAATCCTCCGTTGTATTTGGGGATGAGGACAACCTCAGCTTTTTTTCCACTTTGCAGGTATTGTTGCCCTTCTAGTCGTTGTAGTGAACACCTGTGCAAGTAGATCTGGATACTCCATAAATAGTATTTTGACTGCCAGGGACGGGATGCCGCCTGGTTCTGGAATTTTTCCGGTTTGAGTCTAGCCGCAGCCTAAGCACTTTTGCTACTGATATCGCAGGGGGCTCGTTTTCTTCTCCAGAAGGTGTGTCTCTTGCTCTTAATAATTGCTTGCTTCAATGGCTCTCCACTTTCGATAGTTAACCAACGCTCGAGCTTCATCATCTGGGGTCTTGTGTGGCTTTTTTAGTTCACGCCTTGCTATGTTGCAGTCAGACCTTTTTTGCGCAATGGTAGTGTTCCATTAGTATTTTGGCTGTACGTTCGCCTGCTTTGGATGTATGGGCTTCATAGCTCGAGCACATGCCATTATCAATTATTCTTGGAGCTCTTCTGGGGTTGGGATAGTCCCGCTTTGGTGACTGCATTGCTGATTTCTGTCTTAATGGATTTCTCATCGGAGTTGTTGTAGCGAGCTTTATTGCTTGCGGGTGGCCTGGGTGTCTGCGCCTCTAACGTAATTTTTATACAATAGTGATCGCTGAAGTCTTTTTCTTTAGTAAGGACTTTCCAATCCGTTATTTTACAAGCCAGTATGTCATCGCAGAGTGTTAGGTCAATATGAGAATATTGGCCAGTCCTGAAAATGTAGAGTCCTTGCCTTTGTTCGGTACGAATATGCCATGACTAGCTGCCCAATTGAGTAAAGTTTTTCCCCTTGTATCCGTTTTCTTTGACCCCCCGTGTTCCGCTTGCTGCAATAAAGTCGCCCGTAAGTAGGGTTCCTAATCCGTCACTGGTGTCGCGTACTCGAGTCTCCCGGTTCAGTGAGAAACCTTTCAAATTCCTCCTGTGAGCAGTTCGGGTTGATGTAGCAGGGCTGAGTACACTCTCCACTTGTTGGCTACGTCTACCCACCCGTATCCTGCTTCTTTTCCAGCGTTAATGATAGTAGCGCTAAGCGTTAAATCAGTGTACCAACCTGCTTGTGTGCTTGCTCTACCTTTACTTGGTTTACGATTGCAACGAGGCTTGCCTTGCGTCTAGCTGCTAATTCCTCTAGCTAGTCTGTTATTATTAGTTATGCGCTAGTCTGCTTCTATTACGGTGTTCTTGAATTTCGCTGATCTCCATTTTTATTGGTTAGCGAGGTTTTGTCCGTCCGTGTCTTGAAACCGGGCGGCTCCTCGAGCACTCTGTTCCGTCCACCCCTCGTAGTTTGTCCTGCTCCGGCGAGCCTTCTTTCGTAAAGCCTTTTTCTGGTCCGCAGTCAGTTGCTCTCCTCTTTCTTTTTGTTAGGAGGTTTACTGTTCGGTCTCCGTCTCTTGAGCAGCCGACTCAGTTTTGCCACCTCTATTAGTTTGTGCTGCCTTAGCATGTATTGCTTGTTTCCTTTCCGTCAGGATTCGGGGGTAGTTAGGGCATGCCGTAGGTCTGGCACAGTTACCTACATTTCCACATACATAACACTTGGGAGCTTCGGGCTTGCAGTCTCGGGCGACGTGTCCGGCTTCCCCACACCTGTAGCATATCTGAATTTCGGCTTTGTCGTGTCTGCATTTCCTGGTTGTGTGCCCTATGTCGTGGCAGTTATGGCAAATTGGCAGGGTGATCCATTCCTCAGGCCTGCTATTGAAGCCACCTAATTTGAAGGTTTTCCTCGCCAGAAGCTTGCGTGCCTCCTGTTCTAGCAAGGTCACTAGACAATGCCAGCTGCCCTTCTTGTTAGGTCGCGGAGCCTGTGCGCATATGCGTCGACTCGTGAAGATTCAAGGTCTTCCGGATCTCTGTCTTGATGGCCTCCGCACTTATGGAATGGTTAACATCGCGCAGGACAACCGTCCTAGTAGGGCCAGTGACCACTCTGGCACCAACATCTACCCCAGTATCTTGGCGTAGGGCAGCAGCAAAAGTGGCGGAGCTGCCAGCCCTTTCCTCCACTATCATGAGGATAAAGTCTCCGACACAAGTGGTTCTGACGGGGTCAATTCGCACACCATTTTTAGGCTTTCCGACTAGCGGGTGGATCTTGTCAAGCATCTCGCTAGCCTAAGTTCCTTCTTTCACCCGGATTCTCACTGACATTATTTGAGTCTGCACGTTCCGTGGGCCAGAGGTACCTACGTCTAGCTGGAACCATTGCTGTCTTTCGTTTGTGATGTCTGCCAAGCAGATCTTTTTGTTGTTGTAAGGGTGGAAAATGCATCTATGCACACCTGCCAAATTGTTGATGGGTAGCGTGGGACTCAACACTGGAGGAGAGTATTGGACTCTATCTTTTTCGCGTGTAATACCCACTAAAAACCATCTCCCCCCCCCTCCCCCGGTCGGGCCTCCTCCAGGCGTGTCTTTTCGCGCATCAACGCATCCATGTAATTGAATCCCTAATTTCAGTCAGACTGGCTGGTCATCCTCGTGAGCAGCCTTCCTGCCAGCAGGCCTCAGTGGCTTTTCAGATTGACGTTCCAATCAACTCCTGGGATATATTGAGCGCCACTGGTTTCGGGCTTGTCGTGTCGTAGTTCCTCTCGAGGGTCTTGTGGGGTATCTGTAGGAACCCTTGTGGGGTATTTGTAAGAACCCTTGTGGGGAGACCTCGGGGCCTGTTACTCCGATCACTAGAGTGCACGTGTTTCTACTGGGAGACGTCGGTTTGTCCTCGTCTGATTTCAAGTCGGTGCCAACTAGCTTCAGTTGTTGTTGTTTGTTAGAACTGCTGCCCTTTCCGCTTGAAGGGTGGATGCCGATTCAGTTTTTGAGAACAGCCTCGTCTTTTTCTGATTCTTTTATAACCATCATTGCCCGCATGTCTCGCGGCGCTGCAACGCTATCATTTGAAAAGCGGACGACTTGGAATGTAGCTTGCGGACAGTCGAATAAATTTGCTAGCGTCTTCAAGCAACGGCAACGCTGCCAGTCGTTCCTCAATGAGCTTAGTTGTTTGCAGGCCTAGCTGCTCTTGATCTATCTTTTTTGGCACGTATTGCATATAAGGTTTTCGGGCGTTAAAAACCTTTTTATGCGAGCCGATTCTTGTCCTTTTAGATCATCAACCTGTTTGGCCAGGCTGTCTGCCTTTGCCTTCCATCTATCAGCCAGCATCGTAATTCGTTGCACTTCTGCCGTCTGTTCGGCGTTGGCTTTCATTCAATTGCCTGGAAGAACTCGGGTGCCCCTCTTCGCTAGCTTTCTGTCTTATTTCCAGGACCAACGTGCATTTGTTGAAGCAAGTGATCGCAGCCTTGATTTATGTTTGAGTAGTTACACGTTTTTCTTTAAGCACCGTAGACAGCGTTACCACCTGCAATAGCTCACACAATCCCCCCGCGCTATTCGGCAGGCCTACTTTGGCACGCGTTTTCTTTGCCGCTTCGGTTTTTCGGTTGGCCGCGGTTTGACCCGTTACACTTTCAGTAAGATTGCCTGACGAGATCGCCATTGCTGCCGATCTCTTGTTAAGTCTGCGACGTTGCGGTAGACATGCTTTCCTATTGACCCAAAGCAACAGGCGTCCCAATCGGTACCAACGGGTTGCTCAAGCCCGGGGCGTTAACCGACCGCCCAGAGTTCCGTGTGCAGTCAACTTCCCCGTATTTTCAGTTAGCTTTACCAGCTCTCGAATGGGCCACGACAATATGACAATAAGTATTCGTTGCCACATTTGTATACCTTGCCTCCCGCTAACGAAAGTGACCTACACATATATATATATATATATATATATTTATGTATACACTATGTGGTTCACTAGACAGTACAGTGTGATACGGTCCTTATACAGTCAAATATTCTACTGCGCTAACTTATTTTAGTTAAAAATTTGTTAGAGTTCGATTTTGAATGCGCATCGGACCGCTCGGAGCTTCCCGACTGATACGCGATAAGTTTCGTTTTCGCTTCGCTTTGCTGACAAAGTTAAATTTAAGCTCCACAGCGGCTTAGCTCCACGCCGCTGTCGCACGTTAACACGCTCAAAACACCAAAATGACCACTGAGTTTTACGGGCCACTACAGTATCTCATTCTCTGGGTTAACCTTCGTGCACTCACACGGGAAGCATGATCTTTCGAAGCTTCGTAGACACACGTTCGCGCTCCTTGACGCCAAACCTTGGCGGCATTTTACTTTAGAGGATCCACTAATGTTTACAATATCGATGTTCAACCATTCACTGCAAGTCAGTGCACCTACTTGCTAACACAAAGTTCACTCATTCTGGCTAATACTAGGATCCTAAGATTTTTCCACAGACCTACAAAAAACACGTCCGCACCGTCCGATTTCGAAACTGGAAGACGGTGATGTTGTAGCTCGGCTCTGGGAGCCGTTGGGGAAGATATCGGCGATCAGTTAAATGTCTCTACTTCAATTCTAGATCAGCTGCTAAACCAATGCAATTGATCTTTTAGAAAGTTATTTTTTTATATATGACATAGTCATATGTGAGATATGGTTTATTGGGAGCATACGTCATGCTGAACTTAGTTTTAGTTTAGGCATCAACATGGCGGCGACCGTGCGGACGCGTTTCGTGTTGGTAAGCCACATTTTAATCCAAAATACAACTGTTAGCGGAGAGTGCGTGACAGTGTTTTACGGCAACGGACTGTACGGCCCACCAAGACACTCGCGGCTAACCTATCTCCAAGATAGCCTCCTCAATGGGGTGAGTTTGTTTGTGCGGCCTCCTCAGCGCTGCTTTACACAACATCAGCTGCTAAGATTATCTGCACTGGTACTTGCAGTTTTGCTCCTGTGCGGCGACGTCGAGGTAAGTCCAGGGCTACTATGCATGACTTGTTCAGGACAAATGCTTTGAGTAAAGGAGCGCACAGTTTGCGAAGGCTGCAGCCAATCTGCACACAGCCACTGCACTTTACAAATACCAGACAAGAATAAATTGTACTGTAAGTCGTGCTTTTATAGAGAGGTTTCAATGGATGTTTCCAAGAAATACAACGCTAAACAATCCGGCATCCTGTGATTGCACCGCAAAATTCGAAACCCCCAAAAAACAAATTGACGATCTTACAAAGAAGATAGTTAGCAAAAATGACTCTACTCCCAAATCAGCTGATCACCACACTACCCAACGGCCCACTGGCAAACAACAGCAGCATCAACAATGCCAAAACACAAACCTGCCTTCAAGTGGCAACGTTCCTATTCCACGTCGCCTTCACTTCAACGCAAGCCAACAACGCAGCATCATAAGTGCACCCGGTAGGAACAACGTGACACGTGTCAATTCTTGGCGCACGGTTGGAAGAGGAGGACTTATCATGCACGTAATGACAGGAACCAATAAAATTACTCAGCTAAAAGCTGTAGAAGCACGCAATATACCTGATCGTTCAAACGTCAGAGCTCTCTTTGTCAGCAGATTGTTGGAACCACACAGAGACGTGCACGTGACGAAGCTTGTTGATATGAATCAAGCATACTATAACAGCTACTACGCTCAGGTAGACGCTGGTAGGTTCAGTGCACTAGTGCACTAGGGTAGTAGTTTCGGTTTCGAACGAAGCGGACGTGTTATGACCTAGCGGCTGGGAAAAGTTACAAAACTAAGTGCGGAATTGGTGCCAACTCGGCATTTTGACCCTGCGAGAACAACGTAGTGTGGTGCATACCTGGGCGTGTTCCGTCAAACTTTTGACGAAGCATCAGGTACTACCGGCCTCGTTAGTTCATCTGACACCTACGGTGTTCATCCTGTTACACGAACAGCTGACTCGGCATCTGTTGCGGCGAACGTCGACCAGTGTGTAGTAGTGTTGTTATCGTTGAGTGGCCAGTTAACGGCACAGTCGTCACCTCCATTCCAGCTGCCGTTTCAGCACAGTTACGGGGCTGGAACGGTGAACATCTTTATAATTGTCGATATCATTTCGGCGATAATTGTAGCTGTACTGTCATCAACAGCTAGTGACTAATATTCGTGCGCGCACTGCCAGGCAGTGTTCGTGGTGTAGTGGTACAGTCCTGCCATAAAAGGCAGCCCCGTATAGTAAGCGGGATCAAATCCCAGCCGCAACACATTTTTTTTTATCATTGTCTCTAAGTAGAGACATAATGAGCAACAGACCGCTCCGGAAAGAACCGGACAAGACACAGGACACTGGAGCTGCCTCCGAGCATGAAGTCTCCCGTCTACCGAACCAGACGGAGCAGACAAGCTCGGCTGCAGAACCAGATGAAGCACACAAAAACGACTGACATCTTGACGAGATTAGTCAGATCTCTGAGGATCTCTGTGCGTTTATTAGCACAGCAAGGTGCGTGCATCTACCCATCCAGGCGATGGCGGACAAGCTCCGAGCCGCAATAAAGGAGGCCCGCTGGAGATGCCGGACAACCTGACATACCCAAATCGTTCCAGAGGAAGCACAAAGAGACATAGACCGTATTAACGGCCTTATTAGCGGGCACCAAAATGAGAAGGACATCTCGAGTCTCATCAACCAGGATTGGCCGGACCCGGTGTATGAAAGGGTATCTGTGCTCAAGGCAAGCATTCTAAGGGATCATCCCCTTAGAATTCGAATAGCCAGCGAGGACGAATCATCGGACAGCGTGACCTGGATGAATATGGCCTCTCAATTCCGAGGTATCTCCGGGGAGGCCGCCCCTGCGGCGGGCAAAGTGTTCACGCGCCAGGTGCAAGAATCCGGCTATGACGGGAAGCTGGAAACGCGCGCGCTAATTGCTCTACGGTACCCTAAGGAATTGGACATGGAGCGTTGCTACGACTTACTCGACCAGGTCGCGTGCAAGGCCTCCCTTCTGCGCAACCAGTTGAAACTGGCCGAGTCCACCCCCATACCTTGCTATCTATCTAAGCAGGGTGAGAGTCGGAGCTATCGCAAGCTTCTTGAGTGCCTTGCACGAAAGCACGATATTCACATCGCAGCAGGTCCGATTAAGCCCGCTCGAAGCAAGCACCTGGTTGGTGTACCAAAGCGTGCTGCCAATTCTACGACGTCAATCGTTATTAAGAAAACGGGGTCCGGCTCTTATGCACACAAGCTAAAAAACCTCGGCTCTAAAGTAAGCCCAGAACAATTTAATGTTAACATTGCTCGGGTTCAGCAACTGCCCAGTGGGGATGTGCGGCTTTTAGACGCAGAGGGAGCAGAAGGGGGAAGTACCTAATTTCTTGAAGCCCTCAAGAACGCCGGAGGAGCGCACTTCTCGTTGGACCGTTCCTCACTAAAACGAGTAATTGTCCGTGATCTCGTCGAAAGCACCACGGGTGCCGATCTGGAAGCGGCCTTCCGTCAGTCAGTCCCGCTGACGGGACCTATCCAGGTCGAAGCGCCTAAAGTAGGTGCTACCGGACGATGGACGGCAATAGTGAGGTTCACTGCAGCCGATCACGCTAGGGCCTTGCAAGCCAAGCGAATCCCGATCGGTTGGTCGGCCTGCGTAATCTCAGACTGGATATCGGTCCCCACATGCCAACGCTGCCAAAGAGTGGGCCACACCGCACGCGCTTGCTGTTTTGATTCAGTTACTGAAAAGCGCTGCCATAAATGCGGCGGTCTCAGACATACGGCTCAGGGGTGCAGCGCTGCACTCTCTTGCTACAACTGCGGCACTCCAGGCCATGCAGCAAACTCGGCCGCCTGTCCCGCTTTCCGTCAAAAGAATGAGGAAGCCCGACGCCAACGGCCGAGCAGAACACCACCACAAGCGCCACAGGTGAACACGCCAAGCCCTGTCCCGGACCAGAGCATACGGCCATCGACAGACCAATCTCTTAATGCTAACTCTGACGAAGACGGTTTTACGCCTTTGTCCGGGAATGCACGGAAGAGAGCCATCCGATCTCCTGCGACTGACGAGAGAGCTGCCAAATCGTTTAACTCAAATGACCAGACATCTTAGTAGCCCAGCTAAACTGCAATAGAAGCGAAAATGTTCATGATATGCTAGACGTTTTAACAACCAGGAGACAAACGGATCTCTGCGTTCTTAGCGAACCAAACAAACGGCTTGCAGAACGACAGGCCCCAGCGTGGGTTTCAGATCCAGATCGTTCGACGTGCATCATTCTCAACGAAAAAAGCCTCTTTCACGCCCAAGCATCGGGCTCTGGAGCGGGATTTTCATGGATCGAAATCAAGGAAGTAGGCCGCTTTTATTCCTGTTATTCTAGCCCCAACAGATCTATAGACGATCTTTTTACCCTACTTGGCAATCTCTCTGCATCTCGTAGACTATGTAGTAGTAGTTTTATTAACCAATGATTGGTTTACGAATATACATCATAAACATAGCATTTCCAGAGTTGAGACAGCGGAATTGCTCTTTCACAACGCTGAAGGTGATATAGATCACACGGGCAGCCACAAAGTTTACACATACACTCCGCCGAGATTTCATGAAACTTCTCGCGCGCACAGATCTTCAGATGGAAGCCGTGGACGGCAAATCTGGTGATTAGATGCCGGTTCTCATAACTGCAGGCTCTCCACAAATCCGACGTCATTGCTCTCGTTTCATAAAACAGCGGGTCGATGTCGGCCATTTTATTCTCCCAGTCTATGATGTGTTCTCTAAAAACCGTCGTCTTCGGCAGGTTGTACATCCTCTGTAAGTCCTCAACGAATAACGGCGACGGTGCCAATAAGTACACTAACCTATTCAGGCTAGTGCGGTGGACGTTCAACGCTTTCTTTAGAAAACTGGCTTTAAGTTGATCAAACGCCTTTAGGTTCGATTCTCGTAGACTATGTGACGCCTCTTTTATAGTAATCACAGGCGTTTTTAATGCAGCCTCGACAACGTGGGGATCCCCAACAACTACGGCTCGTGGGACTGCCCTTTTAGACTGGCTTGCCGTTGAAGACCTCGTCGTGTGCAACACAGGGGACACGCCAACATACCACGGAGTCGGTAGAGGCTCCGTGATTGACATGACAATTTGCCGCCGTGGCCCAGCAGGCCGGCTAGCAAGGTGGGCAGTTCTATGTGACGAGGCAACCCTCAGTGACCACCACTGTCTGGAGTTTGACATTCTTCTGAACCCTAGTTTTTCCTCAACGGACACGGCTCTACTGCCACGGCCAGTGCTGAGACGACAAAGTCTAGAAGAACTACACCAAAGAATAAAGAAGTTGATCTCCCAAAATGGGCCGCCGACCACAGCAGAAGGACTGCAGCAGCTACTGGAGGCTGCGAGCCTAGTGCAAAGGCCCCAGTACCAGCACCCACGTCGCAGACGCCCAGTTAGTTCCAAGTACTGGTGGAACGAGGCCGTTGCTGGCCGCCGCCGTGCATGCATCGGCGCCTGGCGCCAGCTAACTCGGGCCAAACGTAGTCAAACACCGGAGGGCAAAATATAATCAATCTTCTAAAGAGGTACACACTCTCCCAACGAAAGAGATTGCTAGATGCAAGGCCTTGTTTTTAAAGACACTAATAGGAGAGATTGATGGTGACCCGTGGGGCCGCCCCTATCGGTTTATCAAAGGAATTCCGGGTCTTCGAAAAAAAGATACGCTTTCGGACGAGGAGCGGGCGACAACTATCTCATCGTTGTTTCCCAGCTACCCCACGTTCGACCGCTCACGCTTTCTGGGAGGCGCCACAGACCAAGTCCCGGCCGTCACCAGGCTTGAAATAATCGGCGCCGCAGCACGAATTAAGGTGGGGAAGGCCCCTGGACCCGACGCAGTCCCGGCCGCTGCCACAAAGGCCCTCTTACTAAAACTCCCGGAGAAGACTGCAGCGGTATTGAGCCGAATTCTGCAGGAGGGAATCATTCCCGCTACTTAGAAGTCGGCCCGCGTCATTCTTATCCCAAAAAGGAATGAATCGTATAGGCCGATATGCCTACTCGGCACGGTGGCAAAGGCTTTCGAGGCCATCCTCGAAAAGCGCCTTCGTGATTTTGCAGAGGAGCATGGGCTTCTGTCAGAATCTCAGTACGGATTTCGACGCGGCCGCATAGCTCTCGGAGCTATAACCAAAGGGCAATCAAAGGCCGAGCTGCTGCAACAGATGGCGCCCAGGGCTCGCGGGCTTCTGCTCGCAGTTCTCCTAGACGTTAAAAACGCGTTTGACAGTCTGCCATGGAGTACCATTCTTGAGGCGCCCCACAAACGCAAGGTACCAGCTTACCTTCGCCGCGTAATCTCCAACTACCTAGACGAACGGACTATTACGTGCCAAGGCCTTAAATTTAGTATGACGGCTGGAGTGCCGCAAGGTTCTATTCTCGGACCATTGCTCTGGAACATAACATACGACGAAGTACTTCGTCTATAGCGCCTCCCACCTGGAGTCGAGCTTCTTGCTTTTGCGGACGATCTGCTTGTTCTCATTCAGGCAAGATCGGCCGATGAGCTGGAGCGGCATACAAACGAAGTCCTCGAGGATGTGGCATTCTTGATGAAATCAGCGGGACTGACCCTCGCGCCGACTAAGAGTGAAGCAATACTTCTGGGACAAAACGCCGTCTTCTTATGTCGGTGGCGGAGTCAATTGTCTTATACGGTGCCCCAGTTTGGCCAAAGGCCGCGCTTGCAACGGCCTCACGAAGACGCATGCTTCGAAAAGCGCAACGGGTCCCGGCTCTGCGCATTATCAGCGCATACCGAACGGTGAGCACGGAAGCGGCCCTGTTGCTAGCTGGCACCGTGCCATGGGATCTTAAGGCCGAGGAACGACGTCGACTCTGGGAAGATCCGACACGAAGCAAGGACGCTGAGCGACAAGCAACGCTAGATAGCTGGCAAGAAGAATGAAACAACATTCAGAGCGGATGCCCTGGGGCACGAACAAAAGCTCTCCTCCCAGATATAAGGGCATGGATTGGCCGCCCTGGAGGGGAAGTAGACTACTACATCACGCAAGTGCTCACGGGACACGGGGAGTTTCGCTCCTACCTTTACCGAATTGGGAAGGCAGTGAGCCCAACATGTCTCCACTGCAATTAATTGGTGGACGACACACCCGAGCACACGGTCCTGTTTTGCCCCGCCTGGGAGGCCCAGCGCCGAACTCTGCAGAATCTTCGCGGCTACACTTCGTCGACTTCATCTGGTCTTCCTGCTCTAGTCGCAAGAATGGCAACTTCACAGGGTAATTGGTGCACAATCGCGACCGCCATCAGGTGTGTGTTTAACCGAGAAAGAGCGGGTTAACCGCATGTCGACGCCCTCTCTGGCTACGGAGGGCCGGCGCGATCAGTAAACCGGGCTATTACACCCCCCCCCCTCAGTAGTTTGTAGTAATGCGAACAGCACTTCCCTGCTGGGGGGGGGACATGACTGGTTTTTAGTGGGTTGGAGTCCCACACTACCGGCCCACACTTGCAGTTGCATTCCTGCAGTGGTGACCGCGTGTGCGTCCTGCATTTTCCAGTTAGTCCTCCAAAAAAAACAAAAAAAAAGTTCAGTGCACTATTGGGCCCGTCAAGTGGCCATAAAAAAAATCCTTTCGGGGCTGACTCTCCAAGCCAAGATTTAACGTCCATGGGACTGCTATTCGCATTGCTTCATAGACGGACCCCCATAAATACAAATGTGCAACGGTGGGGCTTGAACCCGCGCACCTATGTGTCTCCTCCGGTCTCGAGGCGCAGACGCATGCCACCACGCCACCGGGTTCGACCATAAGGTATACATTTTAGACCGTACCGCGGACAGCTAAAGCCGTATAGAATATATAATGCAGCAAACGAGATGAGAGTCAACACGGGCGTCAAGCGTTGCAGGGCAGACAATGACAACAATAATAACGATCAAAAATGCAAACATACAAGTGATTCGATATCGAGTCCAGAAATCGGCACGAGATGACAGTGTCGTCAAAGTGTCCACTGTGGAATATAGAGTCCCTAAATAGTCTGTGCCGAACATCAGGAGAGAACATTTTAGTAAATATGACGTAGTATTTTTAACCGAGTCATTTAAAACCGATTTTTGCACACCCTTTTAAAGACACAAACTGTTTTATGGACTAGCGGATATTAGACGGCCGGGGACAACAAAAGTAGGGCGTATGCATAGGCGTGCGGACGGAGAAGCATGCCAAGCTCCTTCGTAGCACCGCCAGGCAGATAATATTAGAACTAATCGATTACTATATCATGTGTTTATAGCCCACCAGGTCCATCAAATAGTACAGGACATAAATGAATGCATAGAAATCTGCACAAATGTAAATAAAAATGTAGTTATAGGTGGCGATTTCATTTGTGATTTGACAAAATAAAATGCCAGAGAAAACTAGTTTTAAAGCTGCGGTCAGCAAACTTAAATTAAGCATTCATAGTAATCGTGAGGACCCAACATATTTTAGCTGGAACGGATACAGCGCGGTCGACATTGTTTCATCCTCTATACCACAGGCTGTCGAGGCTATCTTTGATCTTACTATAAAACCGTCGGCATACCGCAAGCACTGTCAAGTGGAGTTCAAGTTACACCAAACACAAAAAATGGCCACACCTTTAATTATTTAACCCTCTCGCTCATTGGATACCCACATACTGGAACAAGCACTACAATTAACCTACGGCACAGATGATATAAACTGTATTGAAAGAAACGATTAAGTGGTCAATTCACATGGCCGCAAAACCAACCGACAAATAAAGCCATGGCTACTTCTTCCAAAAGACCAGTGCCTGCAAATCCACTGATAACTGATGATTTTAATGAGAGACGTTATATTGCCAGCTCAGGTCCCTTTAGAAGAAACCGTTAATTTTACTGAAGACGAAATCAAAGCCGCAATTTTATCGAAGCAAAACGAAAAATCAGCAGGACCTGATCGTATTCTTAATGAACATCTGAAGTCTCATATCGACGCTTTGTGCCGTATTCTGACAAAACTTTACAATGATTGTGTTCGACAAGGGAAATCCCTAATGAGTGATGGAGAAGCTATCTGCAGCCTATATTTAAGCGAAAAAGGGATGAAACTGACCCAAGGAATTATAAAAGGCATCGCACTTCCTGTCCTCCCTCCTTCCTCCAGTCCTTTACAAGGTATTAAAGTCGCTTGGTCGATTTTACTCGTACGTAGAAGACAAAATCCCGGCAGAACAATACAGTTTTTTGAAGAGGCGATCGACGTCAGATGCAGTTGAATTTGTTTTAAAGCATGTATCAAACCGTCCTTCTAAGAAGGAAAAGACATATGCGGCGCTTATTGATTTTCAAACTGCTTTCGATTGCTTGCCAAAGGGATTGTTTATTAGACAAGCTTCGCAAGTTTTAATATAATTTGAATCAAAAACGGCGACCACTATTTACAAACGCCCGTAACACAAACTATCGGAGACTCAGCTAGTCCATTTTTTTAAATCTTTTATATAACTGGATTCGCAGACTTACTGCGTAATCTTAACGCCCATTTTGCATTTTATGCCGACGACCTAGTTGTTTTAGCAAAATCTCGTAACAATCTACAGTTTTACCATAACGAAACTATGCGAAGAAAACAATTTAATGCATCAAATTAAAAAAATGTATCATAATGATTTATTAATCATTTTTTTAGGAATTTAATATATACATGTGAATGTTTAAATCCACGGCGCCGATGGCTCGTATTATTATCACATGCCGCATGCTTTGATACTGTACTTGCGATGCTACTGCTAGAGATATATTACTGTGAAACGCTCAGTTCGATAAAAAAAATAATGGATGCGGGTCAGCGTATCCATCTCCCACTCGGTGCAAAGGTATCTGGCTGCTCTGGCAATCTGCAAGCACTCAACAAATTAGCTCTGTCCCTTACGAAACTAACCCCCGAGTTAATGAGTAACTTAAAGTTGCTTATACGACTACAACAGCTGGAGTCTGTTTCTTAAAATCCACTAGAGATACTAGAGCTACACTAATTAGAATTATTCCCTAATTAACTTGTGCTGATGATATATATATATATATATATATATATATCATAGAGAGTCTCCGAGCGGTCCGTTGCGCATACAGATTCAAATTCTAACGGCTGCTCAGGTTAAGTGAGTTAAGACAGTGTGTAGGTGTATTTAGGTGAGTGAGCCAATTTCAATATGGCAAGTGATGCTGGATTATCGCCTGGTGGGATAGGGTCCGCGACACCCAGCCCAATGGATTCAACTATGAATCTCCCAGGCTACACGCGCAGCGGCGGCTTAAGATACGTGCCGGCCAGCTCATTATCAGTATGCAATTGTGGAGGTGTATTAGAAAAAAGAAAGGTGGCTAAGCGCAGCCCTCCATATACAGGCTGCGCCGCCTGTGAGATGAATACACAAATGACAGCGGAAATGGAGTTGGCAAAGAAAAGCGCTAAGACATGGTGCGATACAGCACAAGCTATGCAGGATCGCTGGCAGAGCATTATTACAGATGTCCAGCAGAGACTAACAAGAATGGAAGAGAGAGAGGCTCAATGTTGAGGAGAAGGAGAGGCGCGCAGTAATCATACAGCAGGAATTAGCCGCAATGATCGAAGAAATCAAGCAAAAGGTGAATGATAATAAAAACAGCGGCATGGTGGCGATAACAACGAAATAGTTGATGAGCTAAGAGAAAGGCTAGCTGCTGTTGAGGAAGCAACGTCAACGGTAGCGGCAAATGTCGAAGATATGGAGAAATTGATCCGGGGAAAAAAGGAGGAAGACGAGAGGCGCGCTGTTGAAGAGGAGACAGTGGTGTTAGACTTAAGCCACAGTGACGAAAAGGAAGAAGAAAGACAAGACGAAGAGGAAGATGCGGCGGGGGCGAAAGGATGCAGGAGACGACAACAACAGAGCAGCCGAAACGAGATCGCCAGAGGAGAGGCGCGCCCACAAATGGAGAAGTAAGAGATAGAGTCTAGTCAGCGAGAGGAAGGAGAAGAGGAGAGCGGTCGAAACACAGCAGCAGCAGCAGCAACGGCAGCAACCGCAACAGCGACATCAACCGCAACAACAACAAGAGCAACAGTTAAATCGGATAAGTTACTTGATCGACCAGAGGAGGCGGTAGTTAACAAATCAATAGGAAAGCGGGTGGTAGTTACTGGAGATTCAAACGTAGGTAGAATAGAGAAACAGGTTAATCAGGTGGCTATTAATACAGGAGGGGTTTATTTTATCACTATGAGGGGCCGAGGAGTAAGGGATATTGTGGCAGCAACAAAGCAATATATTCAAATGTTCAATAATGTGGAACATAGGCTAGTGTTTCATGGGGGACTGGTAGATGTGTTTCAGGCTCGGGATATAGAAGGTGCTGTGAATGAGATAAGCACACACATACAAAACCTGATAGAATTTTGCAAAAAGTTGACGTGCGTACTAATGGGCGAGTTTCTAGCGATTTTAAATTGTTAGTTTTGCATGAAGTAAGGCATGTTGAATTATGAATAGATAATGTTAGTGGTTTTCACATTTTACATATTTTGTTTACGAAATCAAAAACAAAATCTCGTAAACAAAGTGCTGAGTGTTGTGAAATTTAAGTTTTATAATGAATATACAATATATATATATATATTTTTTATGGGACCGTTTTCTCCGGACGGCAAATTTATTTAAGTTCAATAACTCTTCATTGAGGTTGAAATTTCCATTATTACATAAATTCAAACAATTATAACAGTTCAGGTAATTTTGCAGAAAAGGCTATCGCCCGTGTCTGAATATATATATATATATATATATATATATATATATATATATATATATACATTTATTCATTTATTTATAATTCCAGGCCTATCGATCTTCACACAGAGATGCACTATTGGCGACGCTCAAGCATTGCAACGTCATATCTTGGACGGCGCTGGCCGCCTGTTTCTGCTTGCTCGCGACGTCTGCTTTGCTCGCTGGCCTTCTCTTGTGACTACCGTCTAGACAAACAAAACATACTAATCTAGTTAATTACAACCACGGCAATAGAAACGTCTTAGCTACGCAACGCTCCCTTGGTGTATATATGTCTACTGCATAACTTGCCATTTTCTCTCCCTTTATATATATATATATATATATATATATATATATATATATATATATATATATATATATATATACACTTTTCTGTGAGCTTGAGGGTATACATGGTCTCGAGATAACCTGTTTCCTAAAAATACAATTATTCGGCGTACCACTGCGTGTTGGAATCTTGTCGAAAAATGTGTGTATATTGTGTATATGCAGACTGAACATTTGATCTACAGTATCACGATACACCAGTGGATTTGGCATAGCTTAAACAGAGTTGTCTTAGTCATCTTTCTAAAAGTTAAAGCCACGGCCGTCAATGATTACGACGTCTGCTTCCAATATAACATTGAAGGCAAGAGCGTTATGATCAGATCAACAGATGTTTTAATGCTTCTCTCGGCCAATAAGGAAAACCGCCTCACCTTGGAAGCTAGCTCGAGGCCGTGAGCTACCATCCAGGTGTTCATCATATAGATGGCATTTTGTGTTTCACCTTGTAGCGTGTTCTGTTCGCGGAGACACAACTAGGAAATCGTGTACTGAGAATTTTTGAAAAGCGTCTAGACGGTCGCTTACGTGGATGACCAAGCTACTCCTCGTCAGAATGCGCGGGAAAGACACGCTACAACGAGGAGCATAAGTAGCCGTCAATACAGTAAACGACCTCTTATGTTTCGTAAAAAATGTCAACAGCAATACGTGACAAGTTCACGGCATAAGTATAACGAGAAACGTGAAGATGTGCTTAAAGATAGCCAAACGCATCGTGAAGACGTGCAAACTATTCAACGACAGCGTAAACAGCCCCGAGTGGCGCAATTTACCTTTAATCGGCGGCCTATTCCCGCTCAAAAACTACGTTCTAGAGTCTTGGTGTCAACACTGTCTCAATCAGCGCGTAAAAAAAGTCCAACAGCACAGAAGGAAGAATTAGAGAACAACAAGGAAGATAATACGATGAAAGACAGTTGCAAGCTGCATGCATTGATCATTGGTTGAGGTGTCTGGTTGAGGGCTAAAGCCCACGACCCTGTGCTCTCATCGGTGCTATCTCTTTTGTCCAAGGCTTCCTCTAGGGGGAACGCTTGAGCCCGGCACGATCGAACGGCAATTGGTTTAACGCTTCGTATTTTGTGCTTAAACTCAATTGAACAGTATATATTTTGCGTATCCGTTAATGCATACTGCGCTGAGGGACGCGGCAAGCCTGGTGATCTGCGTGGCAAGCAACAGCCACAGTAGCAACAAGCAGGCGATTCTCAAGAACAGAGCAACGCCATCAAGCTGATGTGTCTGCCACAACATCAGGCCTATTAGCTCGCTATACAGCAGCATGCGATCTAGAAGACACAAGCGAAACAAGCTGGTTTACACAATTGTTTATGCAGTTAAATCACTTCATATGCTGTAACAAAGACTAAAGACTCGTAGTCGATGCTATATACGAAACGAGCACAGAGACGTTTAAGAACCCCACTCGAAGGAATATAACCGCAAATTAATTATTAGCAGCTAAAAGTTAGGATAGCAGGCGATAAAGTTCAATCTAAAAGTTGCTTTATTTGTTACTTTCCTTGAAATGAGGCAGATGTCAGTGATTGTTGACATAAATAAATCATTATTCAATTGGAATCATTAAGACTTTCTTAATAACGGTAATTCGACGTTCGAACGTCGAAGCAAGCGGACGTGTTTTCGATTGCTCGTGAAAGGTGTGACTGTACTCAGCTAGGGAACCACTGCTCGACGTGGCGGTGCCCTGGTTGGACTGCGGTCGGCTTGCGCTTCATTTGAGTCCGAGAGCTGTGCAAGCCATGTGCAAGCAGTGAGGCGTTTGTTCGGTGCATTGGTGTTAAGCGGTTTCAGTCGCTTCATTATCGTCTCATAACAGCCACGCTGTGACACGGTACACATTCGTCGATTACGTGCATCTGTCCCGCCGAACACTTAAGAACACTGGTTTTGTTGATCCAAACGGTGGAACACTTGGGAACAGCTGGGCCAACTCGTCTACATCTGACGTCGGTTGACTGTTTGTAAACAACAATCGATTGGGGGTGACATACATATACGTGTGTATGTACATACATATAGAGCATAGGTGACACTTATTATTATATATATATATTTTTTTTTTGGCGAAACAAACGTAAGCGGTTTTGCAAGTGAATGTGATAGCGGCCATGATTTCAAGCGCCTCTGACGGGGGAGGGTTACCTCCCGCGAGCCTCAACATAGCGAACCTACGCACGGGTGAACCCGCAGCTAATGACGATATGTCGAGGCCGGCGAGTGCTATGAGCAATGCATCCGTTAGTGTCAAACGGAGATGAGAGGGCGCCGACGTCGACTCGGCTGTCGATGAGCCGCAAAGAGACGGTTTCACTGTCGTCACGAACGCGAAAGTGAAAAAAGCAGTGATACGAGAGCAGAAACAGCTAGACAGGTCAATTCGGGAGCACTCGGAGCATTCAGGGTCCGGATCAGGCACCGAGAGAATTCGGACGGAAATCTGGCCAAATTCAAGGAGGGTTCGATGATGCGCCTATTTAAGGCAATTCACACCTTGGTGCCGGAGGGTCGAATCTCGGGCAATAGGAGCAGCATTTTTGTGAACATCTCCTCCACGGACGTAGCTCAGAGGCTCTCACGCTTAACGCACATTGACGAAATTCCGGTCACCGTTTCCTGTCCGGGCTTAGCATCTTTTAAAGCTAGAATCCAAGGTGTTTACACCTCGATCACGGTAGAGGAGATTGTGATAGAGCTTGCGAACCTAGGCGTTACAGACGCTTGAAGACTGTTCGTGTCTTCTGGGGATCAAAAGAAGCCGCTGCCTAAAGTCATCCTGACGTTTAACCGTCAACCACCGGCGTCAATATTCTTGGGATACCGCTCCCACGCGGTAGTTCTGGAACCCGATCAACCCAGAATATGCTTCAACTGTTCCAGGATTGGTCATATAGCGGCAAACTGTTTCCTCCCTAAAGCCTGTCGCAACTGCGGCAAAGAAGGCCACCTAGCTACTGACTGTCCGAATGCGTCCACGTGTGTCAACTGCGGGGGCCCTCACGACGCCAAATCACCTAGTTGCCCGCGACTTTTCTATCTAAGAGAAAATAACAGGATCTTGATGGAAGCCAGGACTCTCCACCAGGTTCGTGCTACCCACCCAGAGGCATCCATTAACGAGACACTGACGACGCCTACACCTTATTCACAAGGCTCAAATGCCATCGGTCAAAGTTCAGGCCCCCCAGAAGGGCCGACATATGCCTCGGTGGTGCGTGGCATTGCAGTTGGGGGTTACGTCACTCCGCAGCTCTTACTGCCCCGGCCAAGAACAGCACCTAGAAAGCGTCTCCCAGTTAAGAAACGAACGAAGGCCACACCCCCTCGTCCCCGGGGATCTCATAAGGCAGCGACTCTTGGGTCGGTTGGGTTGGTTCGGGACTTGCTCTCTCTTAAGACGGAGCTTTCAAAAATGGTGAAATCAATAACGAACGCGTTACAACCCATACTGGCGTTGTTGTCGGTTGCGAACAGCTTTAAACAAACACAATGATGAATGATCACAATGATCACACAACGGCGGCAGAGTCTACACGAGCAACTGAGCCGGGTCCAAGCGTGATACCTGAGCTCAAGCGTGATGCCTGAGCCCGGCTGCGACAATACCGAATTCACAGGGGACCAACAGGGTTACTTGTAATCTTTGTCGCCAGACCTTTACTAGGCGAGGTCTCCGTAGACACGTCACCGTCAAACATGGAGACGCGGACACCACACATATCCGTGACGAAGCCATGAACGAGTCCAACCCAGACCTCACGGAGCTCATTCAATCCTTCATGAAAAGTGGGAAGCTGGACGAATCCTACCGAAAGCAGTAAGGAAATCGGTGGCTGACGCCTTATTGGAGGTGTGCTCAAGAGCAGCCCTGGACAACGACGATGCCGCCTGGCTTGGGCTGTTCTCGTTCGCCCCAGTTTTGTTGAGGTTACCAGTAGGCCGCAGGGATACACGCTCCCTGACAGTTATCATCAGAAAGAACCTGGTGGAATTTTAACGTGGAGTCCGGATGACTCACCAGGCTTCCTCGTCTGGTACAGACGAGTCAGGCCCCAGTGTTGAGCGGATTCGTCCAAACGCGCGAGCCGTGCTGGCCAAACTATCCGACGGGGACGCTGCAGGGCTTTGCCGCCTCCTCCTATCTGATGACGTTATGGTTGATGAGCCAGCTGCCATAGCATCGTTACAGCCGAAGCATCCCGTCGGACAGTCGGACCTGGTTTGGCCGCCCCCCCCCCTCTCAACAGCTCATGCCTTCTTCCACCTCGGCTGAGGATGTGCGCTACGCGTTGGGTTATTTTCAAAGAGCTCGAGTGCCGGCCTAAACTTCATTCGGCCCCGTATGCTGCAAGACCTTCTTTCACCGAGTCTTGGCAGCTCGTCCAAGAGTCTTGGAAAAGCGCTGGCAAAGCTGATTGACGTACTGCGCAGGGGAGCCCCACATCCTGGGTGACTCCAGAGATGTCATCCGCCGGATTATAGGGCGTCACCAGTTGGGTTTTTCTACCAAGCGGGGTGCAGAAATAATGGTCCACGCTACCAGGGCATTCATCGACTCTCGGCAGGAGTACTCCGTACTAGCCAAACTGGATTTTAAGAACGCGTTCAACACCGTGAAAAGAGATCACTTGCTAAGAACAGTTGCAGAAGAGGCTCCCGCCATCTACCATCAAGTCAAACTGGCCTACGGTGATCCATCACACCTGGTCTTACCCTCGGCACTGCTTACCTCGGCTGTGGGTGTCCAGCAGGGAGACCCCCTTGCTCCCCCTTTGTTCTGCCTTGCCGTGAAAGATCTGGTCAACTCTCTCGAAAGTCCACTTAACCTGTGGTATTTGGACGATGGTGTCATAGGAGGTAGCGCCAGTACAGTATGCGAAGACATAAAGAAAATACTAAGCTTCGCTAGATGCAGCGGCTTAGAATTGAACCCGACCAAGGGTGAGGTCCATATAAAAGAAATGGGCGCAAATGATACCCCTCTCATCCTAGAGTTACTTCCGGGATGCCGCGTAACTGGCGACGACTTAGACCTTCTTAGGGTGCCTTTATCCTCTGACAACCTCACCTCGACGATCGAGTGATGGAAAGAAAAACTCCAGGTCGGTCTCAACCGCTTCCCTCAGCTTGGCGCTTATGGGGGATTGTACCTTCTACGCTCGTGCTTCTCCGCTTTGAATCTAAACTACCTGTTTAGAGGTGTCAACTGTATAGCCTTTTCATCTCACTTGGAAGAACTAAATATGAAGCAAGGCGACGCGTTGGAATCTCTACTTAACCTGCGGCTACGGGGCGACCCCTTAACCCAAGCATAATAACCGGTCGCAAGAGGCGGGTTGGGACTCCCCGAAGCGGTTTTCCTTTCATTGCCTCCCTACATTCAGCGATCAGTGACATCGAGGCTATCCTAGACCCCCAGGCTGTAGCGCATTTCCGATCTACGTTGGAGAAGACCCCCCGGTTTAGTCAGAGATGACGGAAAAGGCCTGACGGAATGACTCTGACCCCATTCGATCGGGGCCAGATGCTGGTGTGGGATGCGACTGTTACCGACTCTTTAGCCCCTTTAATGGTCGGTACTGGCGCAGCCCGCCTTGGGCATGCGGTTGCCTTAGCGGAAACAGCCAAGTGCAGGAAGTACTCAAGCCTGGACTATCCCCACTTGTTCTCACCTCTAGCTTTTGAGACGTTGAGGGGACCAGGGTTGCTTACCAAAAAAATACTCAGGGACGTCGGGAGAAGATTAGTGGTTGCTACAGGAGACAAAAGAGCGGGGGAGTACTTACTGCAGCGCTTGTCGTTGGACGTTCAGAGGGGGAACGCTGCGTCGGTGAGAGGAACTTTGGCCAGGTGGACCAGCACCAGCTTGGACCTAGAGCCTTGAGTTGTTTATTTTCAGTTCGTTAAGTAACACATTGTGATAACAGACAACATGGACAAATAAATTTGCCGGCGGGCTATGTCGGTTCATACTAAAATAATGGTAATAATACATGGACGTTCGAGAAAGTGCCTATTGCATATTTCGATTTGTGGTTGCAAAGGTTTTCCAAAGGGCCTGCCTCAGCCAATCCTCCTATCCCCAAACGCGGGACCGTACCGCAAGGTCATATATAAAAAAGTACGGTAGTGTTGTTGCTGTTGTTGTGGCGGCTTAGAACTCGTTGTGTGGTATAGAAAGAGAAAAAGTCAAGGATTTTTAGGAAAAGCCTAGATATTTCAACATTGATAATAAAATTACCATGGCAAGTTTTTGCGTCATCAATCATTGCTAGTGAGTAGTAAAGTAGAGGACTTGCAACTTCACTAAAAAGAGCTCAAAATGCAGCAAGGCACCTGGCGAGTGCTTACCCTACTATATCACCGCTGGCTGCCTATCTCAAGACCATATGTAGAAAAACTTACGTCACTCAACGATTAAAGTACCTCGAGAAAGCTGAAACTTCTCTCCTCCGAGAGGCAGAGCACCTACCTCATAAGTGGCTCACTCGTAGTGGCCGCACTCCCTGCCCGCTTAACTCCTTACAATTAATCAATCACTTCTCAGGAATGTTTAGGGCCAGCGACTCTATACCCAGAGAACCCTGGTTGATCGACGCGGCCTGGGATGAGGTCACTCTCAGCGAACCACAGCGTCTAGAGACCGCCTTTACCGCAAGGTCATATATAAAAAAGTACGGTAGTGTTGTTGCTGTTGTTGTGGCGGCTTAGAACTCGTTGTGTGGTATAGAAAGAGAAAAAGTCAAGGATTTTTAGGAAAAGCCTAGATATTTCAACATTGATAATAAAATTACCATGGCAAGTTTTTGCGTCATCAATCATTGCTAGTGAGTAGTAAAGTAGAGGACTTGCAATTTCACTAAAAATAGCTCAAAATGCAGCAAGGCACCTGGCGAGTGCTTACCCTACTATGACACCGCTGGCTGCCTATCTCAAGACCATATGTAGAAAAACTTACGTCACTCAACGATTAAAGTACCTCGAGAAAGCTGAAACTTCTCGCCTCCGAGAGGCAGAGCACCTACCTCATAAGTGGCTCACTCGTAGTGGCCTCACTCCCTGCCCGCTTAACTCCTCACAATTAATCAATCACTTCGCAGGAATGTTTAGGGCCAGCGACTCTATACCCAGAGAACCCTGGTTGATCGACGCGGCCTGGGATGAGGTCACTCTCAGCGAACGACAGCGTCTAGAGACCGCCTTTACGGTGGAAAACGTGATTCTCGCTCTCCAGGGTTTAAAGAACAACAAAGCAGCGGGCCCTGATCAAGTGAGGAACGAGCATCTAAAGAACGCATCTATCTTGGCTCCATGCTGGACGGCACTGTTCAACGAATGCCTCCGTGCTGGCATTATTCCCTCCCAATGGCTCGATGCTACACTGCTCGTCATCCCTAAAGGTAAAGGTGACCCAACCCAGCTGACCTCCTGGCGCGGTATAGCGAAAAAGAGCACATGTTACAAGTTGCTCTCGTCGCTGCTCACCAGAAGACTAAATCGGTTTCTAGAGATGACTGATGCTATTCCTACTGAACAGCACGGTTTCCGACAGAATCGCTCTACGATTACGGCATGCGCCAATCTGCTGCGGACTATCAGGGAGACTCAAGCAAGATCCCAACCCCTGTACGCCGTATTCGTCGATTTTAAAGCCGCCTTCAACTCGGCGCCCAGAGACATTATTCTGCGAATTCTGGACGAGGTTGGCGTCCCTCCTGCCCTTCTCAACCTTTTGATGGCCATCCTGCAAGGCAATAAAATCAGAATAGATGACGGTGTGTCCAAATTGCCCCCTTTTCTCCAGACTACGGGCGTGGCGCAGGGCGACAACTTGAGTCCGTTACTCTTCTCCGTCCTTATAAAGGACCTACCCGCGAAAATTTGGGGTCTAAGAAATCTGGTAGAGGTGATCTTGTACGCAGATGATCTCGTCATCTATGGGAAAAGTCGCTTTCAGGTTCAACAGGCCCTAGCCAGACTTCACGCGGCCACATCTGAGCTTAGACTAACTGTAAATCTAACAAAGACAGTGGCCATGAAGTTTAGAAGAGGCGGGCGATTAGCTGCTAACGATGGACTTCGTTTGGCCGGTTTTGCCCTTCCCTACGTTAGTAGGTTTCCCTCTTGGGACTGCTTCTCACGTCGAACGGCCGATGTTTCCTGCAGCATATCAAGGAAAGATGCAGAAAGGCGCTAGTAGCAATGACTACAATTAGAAAACCGCAGCTGCTGTCCATCCTAATGGCACTGAGACTGTTCGATCTAAAGATTGCTCCAATGGCCGCCTACGGCATCGAAATAATATGGAACGATCTCACCCCAGCCAGCCTTGAGCATCTTAATAGTCTGAAGGCAGCTTACCTCAAGCGTGTCCTGGGCCTCCATCGTTCAGCCCGAAATAGACTTGTCTATCTCCTCACGGACACCCCCCTATTCGTCGAGGAGCTAAGACGACGTTTTGACTTGCCCTCATCTTCCAACTACGTCAACGTTCTGAAAACGTGGGAGTGCAAGTTTGCGGAAATTGATGCGGATTGATGCGTGTGTGTTAACGCTGTAAGCTACCTTGCGGTAGATACCATGCTACCTCCTGCACCCTAGTCCCGTCTCTAGCTAGTCTAGACGACCAACCTCGCGTCGTAGCTTCATAGCTTTTTTATCTATTATTTTATAAGTCCAAATGTGTGTATGTATACATATGCATATATTTTAACTGTACTTTTTCTACACAACATGTGTGATAATAAATCTAGCAAATAATATAATCGTATAAAAAAAAAAAAATCACTAAACTTACGTTCGTCTTCATCCCCTCATATTGGCAGCATAATGCGTATGGTGTGCTTTAGGAGACTAGCCTCTGCAGAGTCGCTCAAAATACTTAAACATATTTCGCCTATTTTAAAATTGCACGCCTGGAACTACCGGTGACAGGCTAGCATCCGTGTATAGAAGTTTAAGAGCTCTTCGTCTTGGTTTCACGTGTAGCACACCCTGAGACCTCCTTGGCCCACTGCCGTTTGGTCCCGTCTGCCCGTGCTACCTATATTCCTTTCGCGGGACGGTAATGGTGACCTCCTTGATATTCGAGTGCCCCGTCCAGGAATTGGTCGCTTCCTTCTGCTGTCCGCATATCCCAAGCGAGCATCTTTTACAGACGAGAAAGACCACAGTCGAGGTCGTCCAATACGCACAGCTCACTTAGATTACCACTGCCTTGTGTCGCCCACAGAACGTGCAGCTTTTCGGCCGTGCAACGTTTGTCCAGAAATGTGTCTTTTTCTATTCGTACCAAGTGAGCCGAAAGTGTGCGCTTACGCTTGTGGGCCGCCCGGTACATATTACATAGTGTCAGTGAGATAGGTTGGCTTCGTTATTGTTCGAACCAGCTCCAGGAGCTCCCGTTGAATCTAGGCCGTCGCTTTTGGCAGTGTCACGGGCGCGACTTCCTCTAGAGATTTTCTTTTTTGAGTGGCCGCTACAAGCGCCAGACTCTGCTACCTGTATGGTGATTGTCTATTACGAGGACCTCGTCGTATTGCAGGTTAGTACCAACGGAATATTATCTTACTTGTACGAAGCGGTACAGCCAACACCCCCCCCCCCCCTTCAGGAGTTTCTTTGATACTTGTCTTCCGTGTTCGTTCTCTACATTGATATTTATGTAATAGGTCCGCCATGTAGTTTTTAACCGCTATTCGGGGGTTCCAGTTGACTCTACCTACAGTTTCCGTCGCATCTAGCGGTGGGCTAGGCTGAATGCTTTGCGCCAGTTTGCGTCGTGCTTGCCAACTAGCAGACGCGAGCCAAAACGAATTACGACCCTATGGAGTACCCACAATAAGGAGCCCGTTGTAAACCCAAACTAGGGCATTTAAACAATGCTCAAAGATTAGTTTCGTTACAGAACATGTGCCCTGACGTAGTTGGTGGGAAAAATGCTGCTAAAACTTAATTTCTCTAGAAGCGTCAAGTTGCAGCGAGTAGTTCCGCAGGCTCGGGAAACACTTAGCTTGTCCTATTTTCAACTAAGGCTGCGTTTATAAGAAGAGAGGAATGTGCACATAAAACTGTTTGTCTATTCAATTTAGTATATTTCTGTTTCTTTTTTATTATTAGTTAAATTGTTTTTGTATTAGAAAATCGTGCGTAATTTCTGCCACAGCTAATCGCCAGGCGTTTGCTTAAAATGCTAGATATTTTCCTTCATGCCGAACGAAGCACTATTCTAAATAATTATATGTTGCATAATGGTATGTGTAACTGCAATAATTACTTGCTAGTTTATACAAAAATAACCGGAATGCTAGGACAGCTACTAGTTTATGTCTAAAAATTATAGCAGACATACTAAAGCGTATATCACCTACAATTCGCCGATTGTCGCCGCTGTTAATTATCAGGCCAATTAAATCGAGCAGTTAATTTAATTTAGATATCGCCAGTTATAGCAGCACTTGACAGCCTTCCAGCTATCTGAGTTGATTCTCCGAGTTGTCTGAGTTGATGCCCCTTAAGTTGCCTATTTCATTCCCATCGGGCCAGGCCCTCTCCGGCTTCTGTCCTCAATCTGGTCTGGCCTTCCGTTATTACCGTTGCTGGTTCTATAGCTTGACTAAAGCTATGTTTAGGGAGGGATTGGCCTCTCTATATGTCTCCCTATAACAGGCGCATTAAGCCTCGGCTAGGCCATTGTCAACAATAACGACGAACACAATAATAACCTGGAGAAGCAGAAATTGCAGTAAGAGTGGCAGACTCATACCGCCATCCGAGCTGGCAAACGGGTAAAAACGCTGTAGGATCATTAGTCCTTATGAGGGAACTCTTATAGAGTTGGCGCCTGCCTCATGCCCGCCTGGTGTCGTACAGTCCGATACTACAGGACGCGAAATACTGCGCGCCCTTGCGAGACAAAGGTCGACCACGATGCTAAAGAGGTCTTGGGCCCAATTGGTCTGTCGACGTGCGGCAGACCTCTAAGCATAGCTCCGTTCGTCGATTCGGCGATGGGTTGAGTCAATTGAGCGGCAGACAAAGAGCGTTCGGAGTGTTTCTTGTTGTATAGCAACACGAACAACAACAACAGCCGTACATTGTCAGCTGTTGTTGTTCGTGTTGTTGTTGTGAACGTTGTTGTTGTTGTGAATGTTGTTGTTGTTGATTTTATTGTTGATGTTAACGATGTTGATGTTGTTGTTGAAACTCAGTGACCATTTTCGTGTATTATGCGTTGCCATGCGTCGGAGGGGTAAAGAGCCAGGCTGTTGTGAAGTTCAAGCAAGTTCTTTTCAGCAGAACGAAGCATAACAAAACCATTCGCGCACCGGCCGGATGGCTCTGAACCGTCCGCCGCGCATTTAATAGGAATTTTAACGGCAGCTCAACTAAAAGAAAATATCGCAGTGTAACATCTTATTATATATAAAGTGTCTATCATGGGGTGCAGATGATATTACATTACTGTACCACCCGCTCTATGGAGCGTTTATATATAGTGTATTATATATATTTTTGTGTTTTTTGTTTTTTGAGAAGGGACTAACTGGAAAATGCGGTTTGCACACACGGCTACCACGGTACCACGAAAAATCGTAATCCGTAAAGCCGCGATGCGTTGGGTCTTGCGCATCAGCGCCCTGTTGCGGGCTGGAGTGAGTGCGATTAGTGGCTACACCGGGGCCGCGAATAACATAATTGAATCGGCAACCGAAGGCGTCGCTATAAAAAGGCGTCGCTTTGATTCCTGCGGTCCGAATGTTTTTGGCATCAGCCCGCCGATGTCGCGTGAAACTTTGGTGGCTTTCTCTGTAGTCAAGCGTAGATGAGGTGTACCTCGCAAGCCTCTGTCCAGGTACATTTCCAGATAGCGGGCTGATTCGGCTGGTTTACACCTGAATATCCTGGCCGTTCAAGATTAGCTTTGGGAGAGGACACCGTCTTGGGCCAAGCTTGACCCCTCGCTTTTGGTAGGGGCCAGCGTCAAATCTGCTCCCCTCATATAGACGGAAATCTCGGCCAGGGCGTCATTGGCTTTAAGTTCCAGTTGCTTGGGGGTGCCGCCCTGTATTACAACTGCGATGTCGCCCGCATACACAAGTAGATCTGTCTTTTCTGGCAGATTTCTTAAGCGTAGGACATCGTCGTATGCCAAGTTCCAAAAAAGAGGACCTAAGATGAAACCCTGGGAAACTTTAGCTGTCATTTTAAATTTGGATCCCTCATTGAGTACCCGTCGTTCGTAACGGTAGTCCGAGACAACTCGACAAATGTAGTTCGGAACTCTCTTTATCTTGAGCGTTTCCAGTATCACCCTTCAGGATAAGCTATTATAAGCATGTTTAAGAGCCAGCAGCACGACAATGAGAAGATCACTGGACCTTGCCGGGGATTGTCGTAGATCTTCCGCTTTACCAACGACCCACTGTATTGTGGACAGACACGAGCGGCATTTGCGAATCCAAACTGATTCGGTAAAAGACGGCCGCGTTCCTCTGCGAATAGTCGCAAACGGTTTTCTATAATTGCCTCAATACCCTTGGCCAGTGTACTGACTAGACAGATTGGTCGGTAAGTGCCGTTCATTTTAGGAATAAGCACAAGGTCGGCTTTCTTCCAAATCAGAGGCAAGCGTCCGGATTTGAGTATTCGTGTGGTAACGTGGAACACTATTTCAGGAAACTTTTTAAACAAAACTTTTGCGGCGGAGGGCAGTATACCATCAGGGCCTGGTGCTTTTCCGGCCTTCAGTCTCTCTCCCGCTGCACGGAGCTTCTCTAGAGTCACCTCTGGGGCTGGTCTCTCGTTTGCATCCGCTTTAAAAGGCGTCCTGTGAAGGGATAGATGTCGGAGAAAAAGCGTTTAATTTATCCCTCAGTGTTGTCGGGGGAAGGTGAGCGCTCTTTCTGGTTTCTGTCTAGTCACGGATCACCTTGTACGGTCGTCCCCACGGGTCGTTGACTATATCCGACAAAAATTCCTTCCAGCATCGTTCCTTGCTTTCTGCTATAGTTTTGCGTAGAGTGGCCCTAATGCTTCTAAAGTCGTTTTGCAATTGCGCAAAGCTTGTCCCATCCATGCTCTTGCGCTTTTCCTGGTGAATCTTTGCCTGGCCTGGATGCAGCGTCAGCGGGCTTTCGCAATCTCTCCGTTCCACCAATATTTTGGCAAAACTGGAGACTGTTGCTTAGGATGCGCTTGCCTTTTGCTTGGCGCCTTGCACGATTCCTCCAGAACGTTCTGATGATCTTGAGCGCTTTCAGGTTTTTCTTTTACTTTAGTATCCTTGCCAGCTTCCCTTTTAGCTCTCTGTTGTCAGGTGGTTTTAGTCAGGGTGGCCTAACCGGGACAGAAAGGGCTGCTAATGGGGTGGCTTCTACATACAGTAGTGATCGCTGCGGTTCTTTTTGTCAAGTAGTATAATTTAATTTGAAGGCTTCCCTTAGAGATCGTCAAATCCGTTTTCTTCATTAAGAACACCAAGGCCATGCATTGCTAACCACTCAAGAACAACTCTATCTCTCCTATTAGTGCTGGTTGCCCCCCATGTTGTCGAGACTGCGTTAAAGTCTCCAGTTTAGACTACTAGTGGTAGAGGACAATCCCTCGCTGACAATGCCATGTTCTCGAGAAGGCCCTCCTGCCGTTGGGACTGCTGCAGAAACAACCGACGTTGTCCACGTCTATCCTAGACATGGGCAGGTTATGCACAATGCAAGTGCTGGTCTGACCCACAACTCAGGCCGTCTGGTTCTTTTCTAGTTTGACATTAGGCTCTCTAAGCAGAGAGGGTGCAGTGCTCCTCCTAAACTATATTTCGTCTAGCATTAAATGAGCGGCATGATCTGCGGCTCCTGTTACAGTTTAATTGAATAACCTTAAGTCGCATCATTTGAGTTCAGAGACTTGGCTAACCGTTGATCATCAATCGGAGATTGCTGTCCACTTTTGCGGTTCTTCCGTGGGCTCAAGGATAGGCGACGACTCCGCATGGGGACAAGGATGGATTTCCTCGGTTTTTGTTGAAGAACAGTTTTGCATTTTCCGTCGAGGGCCTGCATGGTCCAAGTGGCGCCTGGCGTCGGCTATCTTCATCCTCTATCTTGGGCAGGCTGCAGAGTTGGCTGCATGCCCGGGTACCCCGCAGGTATAACATGAGAGGGACCCCTCGCAATCCTTTGCGACGTGACCCAGGGCGCCTCACTTATGACAGCGTTTGACTGTGACTACTTTAAATAAACAAAATCGAGCCTGGCGCCTAACTGCCACAGTTAGGCACCAGGCTCTGGCAGTTAAGCAAACCCGCTCTGAGATTGAACAGGACTACCAGCCAAGCAGCCAGGCCTAGAAAGAAAATGAAACCGCAGTTACACAAAAGAGTATTTGAGGCCATTAAGAACGAAAAGAGGCTCTGATACGAAGAAAAACAGAGAATGCGTCTCATACAAGACAGCGTATACAATCCGTGGCTTCTGCTCCCGACACGTCCGACTACAGGTAATCCACTAATTAATGACATAGAATGGACGACACATTTCACAAATCTTCTCAGCGGTGAGACGACTCTCTTGATGAGAGACCCCGAATCTGAGCTTATCCCTTTTACCGGAAGCCGAAGTAAGACTAGCAATTACATCAAAGCAAAATGACAGGCTAGGGGGCTAGACCAAATCGTGTACGAGCACTTAAAGCGCAACATAAGTATGTTATGCTTCCTATTAACGAAACTTTTCAATATGTGCCTACGCGATGGTAAAATACCAGATGAGTGGAGAAAAAGCTACAAGGGCAAAGGAAATGCTACAGACCCAAAATCATACCGAGGCATCTCCTTAACAAGCGTGATGTATAAAGTGCTCACTTCGCTCATCGCCTCGAGGCTCTACGAGCGCACAATCCATGAACTCCCAACTGAGCAACACGGATTTCTTCAAAAACGCTCAACTGCAGACGCCTTGAACCTTGTACTGGACCATGTAGAAGAACGCAAGTGGAAATTACTTATGCAGCATTTGTTGATTCTAAAACCGCCTTTGACTGCGTACCCAGGAATCGCCTTTTGCAAGTCATTGAACAAAGTAAAGGTGGATATTGCATCCGTAGTGTACCATACGTGAGACTATCTTGTAGCCCAGCCGGCATTAGTAGATATTTTGAGCTATATATATAAATACGTATGATCTTGTTAGAACAGCTAAAAGAGTGTCTAGAGAAGTAGCCCAAGACACCACAAGAGTTCATGGACTCAAGCAACACTATCACCTAAGACAACAAATACTTTTGCTCGGAGAAACTCTTCTGCCAAGCAGTTTCGGCAGACAATAAGGAAAGTGCTTCCAAGAAACGGAAAGGATGACGTCGTCTCCTTTCACGAAAAATCGAGGCCGGGTATCTCGAATGATATGCGTGCAGTCTCCTGGAGAAGAAAACCAAATTTGCCTGCTAGTTGAACCCTGAACAAAGCGACTGTTTTTACTCTGAAAGTGACAAATTTATCTCTGCTGGTAACCTTTTTGCAGTGTGGCTAAGTCAAGACATTTCTTCTGCAATGTTGTCTGTGCTATTAGTGCTTGCAGAGAGTGTAGAGAGGCAAATGACAAATTGAAGTGTCTACAAACGCTCGGTTTAAATAAGTACATGCCTGTCACCATGCATTAAATGCAGCAGGGTGTACAAGCGCGTCCAGCTAACCTCAAAATATCATAATTAGTAGGCGCTGCACAGAAAGCGAATAAAGCCAATAAGAAACTTGGCATTTAGAAGGCAACTCTAGTCAGGCTGTAGAATTACCAAAAACCACCAGGACCAACGTGGGAGATGCTCCTCTGAGAATCCAACATATAACTTCGGAAAGCTATTGCAGCAGCACCACGGGCATTTGAGACTATACGCAACCGCGTCCCGCCAGTAATAACCAGTAATAGTCACACAGTAAAACATCAGAGGCGTAGATTTGGTAATGGATTTTATATCTAACGGCAGTTTCACGATCTGTATGTAATGGTTTTGACAGAAACATTTGTTACGAACCACTTTGTTTAGAAATGTTATGGCTACCACTGCCCAGCCACTGAGTCGGAAGGCCAACGAGTGGCATTTCTGTATAGCTGGGCGGGCATATCAAAAACATTAGACTGGTATTAACAAATATTGGTATTGGATGATACTGTGGTCAAAGACACGCGTCAGTTAATAATCGTGGCAATGTGCAACGACCAAAAACCTTACAGAAAACTTCCCAGCAATCAATTAGGTAAGCGTCCTTTAATGTATCGTCTCCAGTAACATCTGCGCTCATCAACGTTCTCCACCACTACGGTCTCTGGATATGTACTGACCCGCAAACTCCCACATGATTTGTAGACTGGCGTACCCCGACGCCGAACGGCTCGCAAGCTGAACACACTCTAGCGCCTGCAAATCAATGCAGAAGTCTCTGTCTCAGTGGAAAAAACAACGAAGATTTTTTAGGCTATTAACGATCAAATATATGGCAAGTAGACTGCCACACCATGCGCACTTCTCGGGCCTTTCGGGGAAGAGTCTATGGATAGGCTGACCATGAGAAAACGCGCTTTTGTTTGTATTTTTTGTGGTGATATTTGTGGCGATTGAAGTGCGGAGGGCACTCTACGCTACCTGTAGACCCAGTTCTCATTGCTCTAAATGTTTGCGACTAAAATTGTTTGATTCCATAGTTGACAGTACTGATGACAATGTTTAGTCATTGGCGTAAGTTTCATGATACGTGGTATAGTGTACTTCAGTGTAGTGTTATGTCCATGATATGTGTAGATCAATAATTATTCTAAAAAGGTTGTTTTTAATTTTAGACCATCCCTCATATCATTTCGGTTAGAATGCGTGCTATTATATATATATATATATATATATATATATATATATATATATATATTCATACAAAAGACAAAGAAATACAGGATTTTACAATTCCAAAAGTTGAGCGCTTCGTTATCGATCGGCTGTGACGAGCAGATCACGAATTTTATACGCGCAGAGAATTATTTTTCACCTTAGGAATACCAAAAACATATTGCGGGAAACTTAGCCGTCCTATAATCGATATCATAGGCTTATTGTTGTTGGGTTCTTGCGTTTGAACTGGCTAATCAAAGGCGTGAGCGTAAAATGTTGCTTTGACGCAATAGCAGTATTTTGTTTGTAACAACGATATTTAACAGAACGCAAATATTTAAACGGTTTGTAGTCGTTTGTGTGGTTCCAACTTGTTGTCGTCAACCGCCGCGCTTGTAGTTCCAGTGATGAAGCCATGCAAAATGTTTGGTAAGTAACCCAGTGTCACATTTTATGTTACAAAAACACACTAAGGAGAATTTTTGGACAACTTCAATACTAAATTGCCTCAGTACGTGAGAGCTTGTGCTTGAACAACCCACATTCGCAGTTGTGCTTTCCTGCCGCGGCGTTGCAAACCGCATTACCCCGTTAGTCCCTTTAAGAAAAAAAATAAGGCTACCCACGCACTGTACCCTTTAAAACAAAAATACAAAATAGACCAAAGGTCTTGCCGACGCAATGCAGATCTGATGAAGTCTATATTATTACACCGGTAAGTCGCGAATTTCATAGTTGCTGCTAGCTCGCGTTTAATGATTTTGTTTTTATTTTTAATCCATTAGGTTTAGTGCCTCAGAAAGTTCGTTAGTAGATCCGTGAAATGAATGTTTGCTGTGCATATATTTGTGTTGCAGCGGCGGTTGTTGTTTTAATACTGGTAGATGTTGGTCTACTTATTTGGACAATGAAAACTATATCCCAGGAACGTCCCTGGGCCTCTGCTGGAGACTTCTACAGTAGCGACGATATTTCTCAGCCCTTTATATCGATTCTGGACTCTCTACGCATTTAATTTAACTAATTATGATGATCTACGAAAGGGAAAACCAGCCGTTGTACGCGAGCTTGGCCCGTACGTTTTCAGGTCAGTTTCAGGCAGGTACACTATATATATATATATATATTTTTCTTTTTTTCTATCACGTTTGATGAATTTCTTAGTTGTGTGGTAGTGGTCATTTTGACCGCTGTTGCAAAGTTCTAGGAGTACCATGCGTAGGACTGAACCCCGTTCAGATAAAATTCTCTATTTTTTGTTTAAATTGCAGATCTGACTGAATGTTCCAAAAACGATGAGACTATAGAGGAACTAGGTAGACTATGGACTAAACGTATGCATAGAATCAAGCCCTGTTCGCTTAGAGTTTTTGTTATTTTTCTTAATTGTGAATATTTGTTAAAGAAAACCCAGCAAAGTTAAGTTTAACACTGTATAGCTCAGCATTCCTTTCTGAATAAGAATCATTTTTCTATCTATTATATATTTATGCCCATTCTTTAGCCAACGCATTTCGACAGTAAAATAAGCCTATCGTTTTTCATCGCACTATTGGACAATATGGTTTAACATGTGTTGTATTATTTTCTGAACCTGAGGCATATTTGACCTAGTACATATTTTTCAATTTTCAGTGTGTAATCTGTGAGTGACGCCATGAGGAATTATAATCTGAGAAACTAAAATGAACTTACAAAATATAATAGGCCCGAGGCAATTACATTCATACAGAATGACCTGTTCGTTAGGTTATCGGTGATCTATAGGAGTGATTGTTGATTAATCACTTTTACTAAAGCCACGCGGTTCTGAGTGCTAAAAATTCAAGGTAATTAGAAAATTGAAGATATCGCAACGTAGGCGCCATCAAGCGCATTGGCTTAATAATAGAGGCTTTCGTTCATTTAAATGTCTAGATATCCACATCTGTACAGTGCACTGGACAAAGACATTTTTGGGCGACTGTCATCTTCAAGTTAAAGTTGGTGATATAATTCGTCGGCCAGACCCTGCATTATGTGATTTGCCTTAAAGGGGATGTTGATCCCCCTTCATTGGTGTGGACATCATCAACGTCAATTATTTTGAATGATCAGTTGAATACTCGTTGGCAAACTCACATATGTACCCGTACCTTGTTCTCCTGCAAGGGTGTCCCGTGTGACTATACAAAGAATGTTAGTGGAAGGCGTTCAGGACACGCTTCTGAAACGCCTGCTGTTCAGGTTCTTCAACGCGTGTCAGCTGATGTCTGTAGTATTTACTCGCTTATTAAGCTGGGCAACATATCTGCTGTACGTCAACTAATAAATTGTGGTTTGGCAAAGACACGTTTTAGATGAGCGCTTCAATAACCTAGGGTGCCAGTGATATATCGCTCCAAATTGCCGTGGCCTCTTTCGAGTTCCTCAAGTGTTTGTTTTGAGTCGTTTGCTTGGCGGGCGGTTAAATGAATCATGCAAATGTATTTAGTTTATTCGCACACTAGCCAGCTATAGTATATTTCTGTCATGTCAATTGCCAAGCCCTTGAATCTTGCTCCCAAAAGCGACTCGCAGCGCAGAACAGTGTGTAACCCCAAAACTTCGACCGGAATGCTCTTTCTATTTGGACAAACCGTCTGCCGCCCCAGGGTCGCACATAACACAGATGTCACCGTTAGCCCTTCTTATGTCCACCATGTACTAAATACATTTATTTAGGAATTTAATATATACATGTGAATGTTTAAATCCACGGCACCGATGGCTCACTCCTCATCTATCACTCGTGTCCGAGTGGGAGTCTTGCCCGACCCCTGACGCGAAAACGCGGGTCCATCCAGTCTTTCATAGTTCCGAGCACCGAAATCGCGTTACCTCTCTGAATCTCTAGGGAAAGCCGTTGGCAGAAGAAAGTGCCCGCCCTCTTGTCCATCGTAGCCTGCTGTAAAGCGTCGCCAACCTGGGAAATTAGCGTGGTTGTGAGGGGCCCAGGGCCACCCAGCGTCTCGAATGCGAAGGGTGAAAAGTGGTACGCCCGGCCTAAGTTCGCATACTTTCTTGTTTTTGATGTCTCGGCGCGGGAAGCGGCAGTTCCTGGGCGAGAAGCGCCGGGACCGACAAGGGAGGGGGTCAGAGAGTCGGTCACCGTCGCATCCCACACCAGGGAACGACCCTTGTAGAAAGGTATCAAAGTCAAGCCGTCGGGCCGCTTGCCATCGTCTCTAGAAAGACCAGGCGGTTCCAGGACGCAAGGGATTCCGGCCTTTCGCAACGACCTTGCAAGAATGTCATTCAGAGCGGTGTGACGTGGGCGCCGGCCCGCCGAGTGAGCGCAAGACAGGCCGTGTCTGGCCAGGCGTCCGACGGGCTCGCCACAAGTGCATCTGTGTGGCTCTACCAAATCAGCTCCCAGTCTCAGGCCAACGCAGATCCGGGTGGATTGGTCGTCAAGGCGGGTACCCAATGTTAACCGTGGCTATCAGAACCTGAGTAGGTCGTTGCGTCATTTGGAAAAATATTTGAGGTGAAAGAAGCCGTGTGCTGCAGACGTCTATTATTACAACAAGCATTGGTGTCGATATAAACAATTCTGCACCAAGTCGTCACGGTAGATAAGAAATGGTGCCTAAAGTCAATATGGAGCAAAGAAAAGTAAATTGCTACTGGAGATATGTCGAAGCCGACAATCAAACAGGATCTCCACCCAAAAAGGACTATGAGCTGCGTTTTGTAGGACTAGGAAGATATGGGGAATTGGGAAATGCTCAGGAAGAACGCCACGGTCAATAAGGAGATCTACATTGCCCAACTGCACCGCGTAATCTCGGCTATCTGACTGAAAATACCCGATTGACAAGGCCAAATTGTACTGCTTTACGACAACGGCAGGCCTCGTGTTGCACAAGTCTTCAAAACCCCTACGAGCTTGAATGGGGTGCTATCCTCGACGACGAAGTGGATCTTAAAAACTGGCTTAACAACATCTTTGACCTCAGACCGGGCAATTTCTGGCAGAACGGAATTAACAATTGGCCGAGAGGTGGGAGGAGGTCAAAAAAGCAACGGGAGAATATATTATTTACACATTCTTTAATGTAACTATTATTTTTGTTCAATTAATTTTTAATTAAAAAGCTCTGAATTCATTGCACAACCCAACAAAACTCAAGCAATTACTGCTTTAACCTTATGCTACTGTAGAGCCTATTTGTCTAAAGCTTAAAACTTTAAAAAAATGATGAAATAAAAGGTGATAACGCCATGTAACCCTTAAACTGATTTATTTTGCTAACATTACGGTGACTATCCTTTTGTTGTGGACGCATGCAGGGTCAGGAAAGAAAAGAAGAATGTGAAATTCAGGAGTGGATCTCTTCAGTTTGACTACGTTGAAACGTTTTTCTTTGAACCAAGTTTGTCAAACGGCAGCCTAAACGACAAGTTAATGACTATAAACTTCGCCATTATGCTTTATTTCAACCCTGATGGCTCAACGCTTGGGCAATTTCACCCATATAGTAAAAAGACAATATTTGTGCGTACCACCGTAGAAAAGTACTTTTTTACCGGGTAAGTTATTTTTGCACCATTGTTGTACAAAACATAGGTTCAATACCAGATTTAGCCCACCCGTTCAAAGATAAATGTTTAATGTATATATGCACTGAGAAAGTCACTGCACACTTCTGCTTTAGCAATATGTTATATTATAATATGAAAATGTTATTAATGTTATCAGCGCGCTACATTGCTTCGCCTATTTTCCTTAGGAGTGCCATCTCTGCTGGATTATACAAGCATATGATATTATAAATATGTCTCGGTAGTAGAAATCTTGACTGAATATTATCTACTGGGTTTTGACCAGAAATAACTAGGTTGAGACGTGGAGAGCTCTTTTGTGTTATATGTAGTGGGTAAGGGATCTGTTATTACCGGTAAAGAATAGTGCAGCCATAGCGTCATCACTTTTTTTTGAGATGACTAATTGAGAAATGGGGAACGCACACACGGTCGACACTGCAGGATTTTCCTCAATTACAAGTGTGGGCCGGGTAGTGTACGGCTCCAATAAAAAACGACTGATGTTTCCCGATAAGCTATTTAACACGAGGAGACTTTTTTTTTTGTTCTGGGAGGTTTCGGTAATGCATGATGCACATGCGCTACTAGCAGCCTGCGTGACTAGTGTGAGACTCGCAAACCCACTAAACCCGGATTCCTCCCCACCCCCCCCCCAGGCTCGGTATTACTTTGGCATTACATCGAAACCGTGGGAGAGGCGTCTCTGCCGTTCTCCTTCAATCAGCTCTATCCCTGACTATCATCCCGCATGTCTACCTGCGGTTGGATAGGGGGATGCCACACGAGGAGATTGCCTACTAGTTATTATAGCTAGTTCCGTCCGCTGCTTTAGATTTGCTCTACGGTTAAGACATAACTAATACAGCGTTGGTGACTTGCTCGGTCCAAGTAAAAATCGTCACTAGTTAGAACGTAGAACATCTAGTAAATGTATGTTGAATTTAGGCACATGTACGGTCGATGTTGCACCTGAAAAAGTTCGTTTAGCTTTTGTTGTTTCTACGTTAATTTAGCCTCTTTAATAACCTTCTACGGTCGACTATTATTCACACAAAGAGACCTCATTTCGAAATTGTCTTTGCCATGGTCTCGGTTTGAATCATGAAACTCTCAAAGTTGCATTTTTAACGAGTACCATTAAATATTATTTTGTTTTTGTCTCGGATAATTGTTTTTCGTGATTAATTTGCGTATGATTGTTGTGCAGATTCCAACCTTGATATTCACGGGTATCGGCAAAATTTCTCGCGACATTTTTATTGGGCGAAGGAGCACACAGCTCTACTAAATTGGCAGCCGCGTCTGCTGATTTAAAGGCTCGACTCCGTAGATTCGCCCATTGACCCCATTGCAACTGGCTGTACTATAAAAGAGAGTTTTCGCTGCTAGAAGGTGTGTCGTGCCAAGTGCCTCGAGTTGTTCGGGATTTTCTTTTAAATGACTTCGACAACGACAGGATCGAGCGCGGACTGTCGTGTGCGTCATCAAGCATCACGCGGTGGCGGGCAGCAAATTTATTTTTTTTACTCCATGAGCCCCCAAGCCTAGGCATGACTTAGCATTCGGAAGAGATAAAGATGAAATTAACTAGTGATTGAACCCAAGAAATCCGTTGCACGTCGGACTCGCAGACCTCCGGCTGGAGTCTCCTGTAGCAGACGAACAATGCGGACGCATGTAAGATCGGTCCCGAAAAATACCGTCGGATGGTAGTACGGAAGCCTCCTTCGCTCGTTTCTCTGTGTGAAACAGATAGACTTGGTGATTAGGAGTACACTGTGCAGAAAATGAGAGTTGGTGGTGTGTTTTCTTTTTAGAAGTTCCTTGTTCTCGTGCACATGTGCACCTGCCACGGGGTAACACAGGGTTGCGTGGTCGCCGCCATCCTAGTCTCGTCATGCTTAGCAGTGCAGGCTTAGCTCACATTAGCGCTAGCCGAGCGCTGTGTGCAAACGAAGACGAAGCCGTCTTGTCTCCGCGCGCAGTGTGACGGACAGTGCAGAGGAAGACGAGCGCACCCAGTGCAGACCTCTGACGCGATTAAGTGAGCCTTGCATAATCTAACACGCTCGCGACAGTATCGGCTGCAATTCCCGAGATATCTGCACAAACAAGGAAAAACTAACAAAAATGCCCGTACGCCCGTCGTCGAGCCATGCGAGGCCGCCCCCGGATCATCCGCTGCCTATAAGCGAGGAGATAAGGAGCGACCTTAATGTTCCCGTCGAGGAGCCAGGCCGTCCCGCCAGACAGCGTAGACAGTGCAGAATCCCTGAAAGAAATGGACCACTCGTGCGCCGAGCCTCTCTGCATTAGTAAACGCCCAGCGGATACGTCCCCGACAAGATTTTGCTCCGACAAGAAGCGCATCTCTGACGCCGGAGAACAACACTCTGTGACACTCAAGGCGACCTCTGCAACCGAGGCGACGGACTGCGCAGAGGCAGATCTCAAACAGGGCGTTGACGCAGAAGCGGCATACGGCCAAGCATTAGCGGTCCTCAAGGAAGATGTCAACACAGTGCTAGAGGCCTGCAAGTTAAGAAATGCCAGGATGGAGCTAAAATAGGTATTAGAAAAGCTGGACCTGGATCTCCACAGGATCGAAACGGCGGTGGATTTTTTAAAGGTTTCTCTGCGGACCTCGCTGGAGGACGCGGGAGAAGGTCGGGAGCCTCCGGGCCTTACTGAAGGCGACACCGAGGAAACGAAATGAGTTGCGCGGTCTTCCTTATCCTCGGACCCTTTGGCGATCTGCCTGCCCTACGCCCCCGGGGGATCCTGAAGCTGCCCTAGTATATCTGAATATCGAATATCGCCACTTCGTAGTAGGCATTTTACATCCCAACAGTTCCTGCGATGAAGCTGTGATCACTTTATTCCTCTCCGTGATCGAGCGTATGACCCAGCTCTCAACCTTAGCGACTATGGGATCCTCTCTCCTATACGTGGCCCACCAGTGGCTATCAGAGACTACGCAGTGGATTCTAGCGGTTCTTGTAGTCCAGTCGTCACGAGGCGGCCTTTTAGAGCTTTGCCGGGCAGATAGGCCGCAAGCAGGTCGGCTGCTAGTAAGTGTGAGTGAAGCCCTCTACCGGCCCCGGCCCTGGCGATTCAAATGTCTTTCAGGGTCAGGGTCGGAAAGGGCCGGACCCGGGCCGACTCAGTGAAGAGCCTACGAGTATCCATCTGGCCGACAACACACAAGTGGAGTCGGCCGTTAGCGTCCTCGTTAGAAATAGTGACGGCGACGTCATTATCAGACTACGGTGCATCACCCAGGACCTCGTGGCTCAGTTAGCTAACGACATTAGCAAGGCAATTGGCCACGAGACTCACAGCCGAATGAGTGACGGCTTGAGAGAAGTGACCTTACGGGGCATTAATCCTCTGGCCAGTGCTAGAAGGATAGAGGCAGACACCCGTCAGCTACGGGCTGCCACTAAGGCGGTTTTTATAGTGGCTAGTGACCCACGTCAGGGCCGCACTACAAGCCGCTGGTATAGGCTGCTAGAGGTGACGCCTTCTACTGCCCGATGGCTTTAGGCTCGGCAGTACATCCTGAGCAGGTGTACGCCCGAAGTCTGAGAAAACTGCGCGCGTGCTTCAACTGCCAGAGACCCGGTCACAAGGCTGCTACATGCACGGCACCTAAGGTGGTCGCCCGTCTCTGTCGTCGATGCGGATTGCCAGACCTATGCGGCGGCTGCGTGTATGGCCGAGACGATACATTGTATTGTGTGCGAGGTCTTGGGCCACAGTATGGTCGACAGAATGGCCTGCCGGTCATACTGCACACAGCTACAAGAAGCACGAAAGCGGAACTAGCCACCTGGCGAGTCGAAAACAGGTGCCACGGCGCAGCCTAGACCTGACGCCCTACCAGAAGCATCCAAGCCCGCTGAACCGGCGTTGGACCGGGGGCGGCGATTATTTTGCCATAGGACCCTCGCGCCAATGGAGGACAGGGAAAAGGTAGGCAACGCCCCCCAGGTTGAAGCTCCTCAGGAAGAATAATGATCAGGTTTCTCCAGGTGAACCCCAATCGGCGCCGGGCGGCCCACGACCTACTGGGTGCATACAACACACAGCACCAGGTGGTCCATTGCCTCATATCAAAATGTGTACAACTCTTGTTTTACACAATAACATGTACACTGCTCCGCAAGACGTGGCCTCTCTCTCACCAATTAGGGTCATGCTGAAGGCTTCAGGTGGGCGTACCACGTTATAATATTGTTGTATAACCAGTTACCTTTTGCCTAATAAAACTCTGCAATACCTGGAAGGATACCTGGATAGGTCGCAGCGCCACCGACAAAGACGCGACTCTTCTTGACTGGATGTCCGAGCACAACATGACCCTGGCCAACCATGGCAATGTTCCTACGTTCCCGGGCCAAGATCCAACATCATTCTTAGACCTCACCTTTGCGGACTCGACGGCTCTACGACGGATACAAGACTGCAAAGTCAGGAGAACGAGGAAACCCTAAGTGACCACCGCTATCTAACGTTTGAATTGATCTCGCCGATAGCGCATTGTCCCGATACGCGAAGGCGCACGTGGCAGATGCGATATATCAACAAAAAAGCTTTTCAGACTTTCTTTAAAAACCGGTTCACTCGCTTGGCGGAAAGTCGATTAGACGAGGGTACCCTAGCTACAATCCTGGCGGCTGCCTGCCGGGTGGCCAGGGGCCCAGTAAGACGTGACGGCACAAAAGCCCGGTCGGCAAGACCCTGGTGGAGCTCGGATTTACGTGCTATTGCTGGACGTGCAGTGCGTTCAACACCGCTAACTGGTCGACATCGGTGCGCTCGAGCAGAAGGGGATCCCCCGTACCTGCGGCGCACACTATCCTCATACCTGAAGGAGCGCACACTCTTCACGCAAGAAAAAACCCATCAGCTTACGGCGGGGGTGCCGCAGGGCTCGATACTTGGCCCAGTTCTATGAAATGTGGCATACGATGGTGTTTTGCGCCTTGATGACTTGCCGGACGGGGTGGAGATAATCGCCTACGCGGATGATCTTGCAGTGGCGGCCACCGCTTGCACATGGAATATCTTGTAGGTCAGGGCAAACACGGCTTTTGATCGAATAAGCAGGTGGATGACTGAACATGAACATCACCTAGAGTGAGCACCACAAAAAACCACAAAAAAACAGAGGCCAGCAGGCGGACAGGGCCTATGTCCCTGGAGCTCAACGGGTACGCTCTCACGCCGTCCCGCTACGCTAAGTACCTAGGGGTAACCTTGAACTCAGGTCTAACTGGCCTACCACACATCAGGCAGATAAAAAAAAAGACAAGAGTCTCGGTCAATCTGGCCCGTATACTACCCCGGGAGAAAGGGGTGTCCGATCACAAAAGAATGTGGTCATTCGGGTGAGCCAGGCGTACCGGACGGTCTACACAGACGTCCTGCTTGTTCTAGCATGCCTGCTTCCATGGAACATGCTGGCGGAGGAGAGGAGTAGGCGGAGGTTAAGCGGGGAGACATCGCGGACTAGGGCTCGAGAGGCCACACTCGCCGCTTGGGCGGAGATGTGGACCCACTCGTCTGCCGGAGACACGAGAGGTACGTGAACCCGCCCTCTCATCACGGACTTGCGCAAGTGGTATGCGGCACAGGGATTAATGACATATGACACTGCCCAGGCCCTGAGCGAACATGGCCAGTTCCAGGCGTACATGATGAAGATCGGGAAAGCAGCGATGTACCTATGTCTTCTCTGCGATGCCCGATGATGCCGCGCACATGCTCTATAACATTTTTTTTAAATTAAGGTTTATTTGTATTATTAATATATATAAGTATCACAATCATATTAATATTATCACTAATACATATTTTTTTGTTTACAATATTTGTGTATAATGTTATTGCCTAAGTGTCAGTGACATCTCAACATCATATTGCCGTTGCCTCTAATAATAGATCAAAGTTTACGCGATTTTGTAAAAAGATTGACTGAACAAACCAAAAAAACAACTTATCTTATAAGGTTTGCTGTCTTTTATTGGGTCATCTAGTTACGTTGTGATAGAGTCAGGTTTAGAGAATTATATTTAATGAGGTTTAATTAGTCCAGATCTTCGGTTGATGATCGTAAGACAGAAACAGTATTTATTTGCTGTCAAATGATATCTTTTAGATCAGGAAATTTTATGTACGTTAGGTATCAGTGAAATTGCTGTAAAACGGTTTTCTTTCTGTGGAATGAGTACAGGTACTACGACGCATTTTTGGCCAAAGGTGATGTCGCATCTAGGCCGTTCGGTTTGCCGGGACACCAAAAGTTTGCATACTTTTCGGGACGAAACGGTGTTGAGTTGGAAACTTACCAGGTGTATACTGATACTGCAAGAGTCAACCAAATTTACGACATTGAGGGGAGGAAGTTGAGTATTTTAAAAAGCTGCTTTTTTTCAAAATGTTAGAAATTAGCTGTAATTGTATTTACCAACTTGTACCTTGATTGCTGTTGACAGAATGCACGTTTTGCACTTATCAGATCTTTATTATTTAACTACTGTTGGTTTCGATAGATCAGTCAGCTTAAGATATCGGCAGGTGTAGTGTATCACACACATTTAGGTTGCATGGTTTATAAAGTGGCTAAATGTTAATATAATAAGCATGTTTGTATCGTTTAATTTTCAGCACACTCGAATGGTACGGTGCTCGATGCAATAAGCTAGAGGGCACAAGTAAGTGATTTACAAATAGAAACAGAGCACACGTTGTTTTCTCGCCATGAGTACGCACAGTTGTCATAAGTACATTTGAGATCTTGATTCCTTGTACTATACAAAACTATATATGGTAATAAAGGTGTCTGTTACCGACTTACTGTAGAGTAAAGACAATTTGACTGTTTACTTTTTTTGTGCTGACCCTCAGCCAATATACAACGTCCACGAAACTGCTTTTTGCATTGCTTCATAAACGACCTTCATAAACACAAATGTGCAACGGTGAGGCTTGAAACCGCGCACTTTTATGTCTCCTCCGGTCGCAAAGCACAGGTGCCACGGCTATGGCACTAGAGTATAGTATATATATATGTATATGAATATATATTAAACCCTATATATGCCCCCGACTCTTAAGAAGTCAGTCGTGATACATGAACGGCCTAAAACCAGCAGTCCCCCTAATAATGGATCGGGTCGCCGCTAAGGATGCTCGTGTCAATGACAAATTACATTAATGGCGGCCCTTGACGACCGAAAACTATGTGAGTCTCTCTTAAAGAGATTCCTTCAAACAGCACTGCTAGGCTTAGTGCAGCGAGAACCATGCGATTGATCTGCATTTTCCGTGACGTCGCAAACTTTCAACGGTTTTGTCTACAGTTGCGCTTACTTTTATTAGCTTGCGCAGCTTAGCATCGGCTTGTATGTTGCCAGCACTTGCGTTTCTGGTAGCTCCTCGTAACCATTGTTTCTTTTATGGGAAGTTAAAAAACGCAAATGCACTAACTATTGGTACTGGCAGCCAGCACCGCCTGGTGTGGAATTTTAACCTACAAAAAAAAATCAATCCTTCCCACCCAAGAGTTTAGGAAATTTGTGGCACTATTTTTGAATTGTGGGGAAGGACCGTTGTGCTCAACCAGCCCTTACAGATCTCGTCCTGGCTACAGCTCGTAGACCAAAGCATTGCGTCGAGCCGCTTTACGGAGTTCTGGATTGTGCCAGCCTCTTAAAGGGCAAGCTTATTTTAACTACTCTTGCGTGCCTCCGTGGCGAGTCTTCTCGTGCGTAATAGCTCCTCGGAATAGATGCCTGCTGTTACGTATCTAACGCTTAATTACTAATTGACAACAATTAGATCTAGGGCTCTATCGCGAGAATCCGAGGTAGCCAAGCGAAGGTGGTACGTACTGGGGTTTGGGTATCTCCCCAAAGGCGTAATATCCCGCGGCTACCTTATATAGTGGCAGCTAACCACTCCCGTTGACTGCTGGTTTGCAAGTGACTATTCGGTCCGATCTCGGTTAGCATTACGAACCACGCCGCACCGTTCGCTTGTCCCTCTCACCTCTTGACCTAGTTTATTCATCGTATAAGTTTCACTCTTGTTCTCTACACAGATTCGAGTTTCTTGTTAGTGCGCGTGGTGTCGTCGTATTCTTACCTGAGGCCGTTAACCTGTAGCAAATTGATCATATCTGAGACGAGTGGCGTCCGCTGGCGTGCTCCAGAATAACTAATACTGCGGCGCCAAATGCTCAACGCTCGAGATCAGAAATGTTGTGCGTAACACTTGCCACCTATGCGGCGATATCCTTTATCATATTACCGACTAGATCTTTCTTTGTTGCTATACGTCGAGTTTCTGCGTACCCGGGCCAAGGCGGAGCAGAACGAGACCTCATGGTCGAGATCGTACGGCTGCCCCGACGTGCAATGCGTGCACGTGTACCACTCGCGACGTTCTAATATGTACCATATTAGTTTTGAGTTGGCCGTGGCCCATGAGGTCCTGGACTAAAAAATACGTGAGTGGCCCCATATCAACAAGGTCCAGTACAAGAGACGGGGTGCAACCCTTCAGGCGCATTCCAAAGCGGGCATGGCCTACTCGTGAACCCACGCTTCAAGCGCTGTCGGCCTTGCATAAAATCCGTTTTACGCTTCCTTCCTTTTTGTGCCACGAGATCGCAGGGGAACTGGTGAGGCAGAACAAGAACTGCCTCTGTGCTTATCGTCCGGTACGCCCGGGAGACCCGAAGGAGTTCCGCGAAGAATTAGATGAAATTTTTAGTTCACAGCAAGACGAACTACTGCGAGAGCATTTACCAAGGTCTGTCGCGGGCGGCATGCAGAAATAGATCAGCGCTTTGCTGGTGTCGCGTACATTTCCGAGCACTCGAAGACAGACGCTAGCAGGCGACGGATCTGGCGTCCGTAACCTCCCTTTTACTAAGGGTGGATCCTGGGCAGATTCTGAGCGACCTTGCTGCCCTTCTCCGACAAGAACCGGAAAAACTGCACCTTGTAACCACAGTGAACCTTCTGCAAGCTAAACCATTGCAACTCTTTTAGAGCGCTCTGGCTACCAGGACAATGTTAATTAAATGTTTGACCAGCTTTAATATTTCTTATAGATGAGTGTCCCTTCACCGAGTAGGGGCTGTGGAGCGTCTTCAATGCAGGACGACTTGCGTATTGGAGTGGCAATGGATCTTTTAATCTATGTACAGTTGTTAACATACTCTGGCCACAAGCTGCGTTGCTGAGGATGAATTTTAAGTTCCTTAGTTATTACCTAATATGTCAATTACCTAATATATAATAGTGCTGTACATTCTAGTTAAAATGGGTAAATTACGTTACGAAAAATAAAAAGATAGACACGGTCTTATTAAAAAATATGAACCATGAGTGCAAAGATAGTTTCGATTATTATTCAAGGGGAACACTTATAGGTTTAGAATATAAATAATCACCATCAATCATGCCAATAAAAAGTTTGCTAAAGTTCAACTAGTATACTGAACTTTGTTGTTTGTTAAAGCTGGGAAACACTTAAGTGTTTATTGATCTAACACTATTCTACATATGTTAGTTTGTAGATAAAGTAAAGCTATTACTCAGGGCCTTTCCAGTAAGTTCTTAAAGACGCACCGGACTTATCTGAGAATAATTTGTTGTTTGTATCCTTAATGAATTGCCGTTTAAATCAATACTGTGGCAAAACTCAAACTGATACGCTGCTTCGATATACTGTCCATTACCAGACACGTATATTAGTGCTTGACAGTAAAGTACTTATATTAGAGCTTAAGTGCTGTTTTTTGAACTGTTATTGATGAAATAATATTTAAAGAATTGCCGAGGGTGAAAAAATAGTAATTAGTACTTGGCGGTATTTCTTTGCAGATGGTGAACTTTATCCAGCTTTTGAAGAACCGCCGAGGAGTGTAAAGTATTTACGTATAGCTCAGCTTTGCAAGCCGTGGTCTTTGTATTTTCAAAAACAGTACGTTATCAACGGCGAACGAATCGCTCGCTTTGCCGGAGGTAGCGATCTCTTTAATGAGACCGGGAACCGCGAAATCGATGAGTATGTCCTTTGTACACTGAAAGAGCATGAAAGCATTCCATTGTCTAGTGATATTACTAAGGAACTGTGAGGCTGGCAAAACTGTAGACTATCTGGGGAGTTCGCCACGCATATGTTTCCTAGTTTCGTTGGTTGGCTCAATAAGGCTGCAACTCCACAGAGTATGTATCCCTTAACAGCCCAAAGGCCACAAAATAACGAGGTAGATTTTTACCGTACCATTGCAGCACGTGACAACTCTTTATACAAAGCAATACTCATCATCGTATTTATTTCACTCATATTGAGTATGCATATAACATGAACAATTATACATATTATACAATTATACACTCAGCTCCTCGCGGCATGTTATACGAGAGAGGCAGTGCAGTGATCTCTTCGCAAGGGCCAGGCAGGCAGATGCATGAAATTTCGTACACGCCTGAGAGCACAGTCGACAGACGCACTCGGTGTATTCTTCGTGGAAGCTCGTATTCGAACAAACCAGGTGATGATAGCCATGAACTATGTATCTGGTATAGACGTGGCGATTGTCACACGCAAGACCAGACCAGAGGTGAAAGGCCCTGAAAACATCCAGGTCTCCGACCTCTCGTCGGACTTGTTCAACTTTATTTTCCCATTCCGAGATAAAGCTCTCGAATGGTACTGTACGGGGCGTCTTCAACCTCAATCGAATGATCTCAACAACTGGTGCATAGCCTGACATGAGGTACACAAAGCGGCTCCTTGCCCGCATTAACAGGCAAAGTACTCGCTTCATGTACATTGTAAAACACCTTTCAAGCAAACCAAAGTTTGCCCGAGTGAGGTGTTCCCATACTCTGTCAAGACCATACATCAGCGCCGGAACAACCTTGAGGTAGAAAAGCGCCACTGCCATCGGGACGGACAGTCGCCGGACATCGCCTATTTCTCCATAAAGAGAAATTAGGGCTGTGCGCGCTGTCTCGACGATGTGAGCAGTGAAGGTCGTCCCAGTATAATGAAGCCGAAGCCCCAGATACCGGAAAGAGTTAACGAATTCCAAGGATTGGCCGCCGCAACGTATAACGTCTTTAGCAGCCAATCGACCTCCTCTTCTGAATTTCATAGCCTTGGTCTTCATGGCGTTTATTTCCAGCGCTCTTGAGACAAGGAACACCTCCGCCAGAGAAGTAATGCGCTTGATGGCACCCAGGTCGTGATGAGCGACCACTATGTCATCTGCGTACATCACAACTGTGGCCTTCTGGAACTCTTGTCGAATATAATCAACAAAATCGGCAAGCAGAAGAGTGAAGGAGACGCAGCTCAATGGGTCGCCTTGCGGGGTTCCCACATTTTGCCTTACCTACAACACTTCCTGCTCACCTTGTACTAGTAAGGTGTCCTCATCAAAGAAACTGGAAATTACTCAGAAGAGAGCCACCAACCCCTGCGTATCGGAATGACTTCACCAGGAGATCTCGAGGTGCTTTGTCGAAAGCCTTGACGCAGTCTATAAAGACTGCATACAAATGCCTCCGGGCTTTGCCACAGCTCGCTCTATCTCTGACTGAAGCACATGGATTGCATCACGCGTTCCTCGACCTCTTCGAAAGCCGAATTGCTCCGGTGGAAGGGTCTGGTCGACAACGTACTCGATCCGTTTTATAACCAATTTGCAGAAGATCTTCTTCAGCGTCCTTTCAGACGCTATACCGCGGTATAAGTTTGGGTCTCGTTTGTCATCACTATGCTTACCCTTAAATAAAAGAGAAAGCCTGGCGATATGCCAGGCTCCTGGCATTTGTCCCCTCTTCATGATCTCGTTGAAGAAATCACAAAGATGGTTTCCCAAAAGTGGCTCAGACTGCACCCAGTGCTCATAGTACACTTGGTCAGGCCCCGCACTCTTTCCTCTCGGAAGAGAGTGCAGAACCTGACTTACTTCTTCTACCTCAAAGGGCAGATTCATAGTATCCTGCTCCAATGTGAGCGGGTGCTCAATCATTGGAGCCAGGCGTACCGTCTCGCGGTTATATAGAAGACCGGTCAGGTGACTCGTTACCTGTTCGTCGCTGAGCAGGTGGTTCGCCCCCCTACGAGGCCGTACGCCGTAGGCTGAGGGCTTGCGCTCCGCTCTTTCGAGCAGTCGGATTTCCTCCCGCCTAGCGTATTCACGCTTGTGGTCAAGGCATAGCTTTATGTAAGCTTTTCTACTATTGAAGTAGTCAAGCCTGCGTCTGGCTAGCAGCTGTGGTGGTGCCTTTACCCTCGCTTGGCGCAAAAGCTCGAGCACCCCACGGTGGGCGAGATAGCAAGCCTGAGAAAACCACTGTCGTGATCTCCTCTGCCCCGGTCTCTTCCACCTGACTGCACTTCTCATTGTTATCTCTAGCAGTTCACAACAAGTATCCACATCACAGCCCACCTCGAGGCTATCAACCTCTAATAGTGAAAGGTCAACACGCCTCGTGGCAACCAGGTGTGGGTCGCCTTGCTGCTTAAACCAGATATCTGGAATATTTGCGACTGCTGACACCGGTAGGTGCTTCCTTGCAGCCACCTCGAGAACATCGAAGCTTTCAACTTCGCCATCAATTATGCCAACATTATGAAAGTCGAACGAACGTTCGAACTGTGCGGTCGTGTTTTAGCGTGCTCCCGAAACTCACTCAGTGGGCGCATGCCAACGGTGTTAGTTAGGAGCTTGCTAGGTGTCGTTCGTCTCGTCTCGACCCCGCGCATCGCCTGATACGGATGTCGCTCGGTATTTCTGCGCGCCGGCGCCGATCGGATCACCCGTTCTGAATGTACGGTAAAGAGATCTGAGTGCACTTACGCACGACTTCTTCAAGTGTCAGTGTTGACAGTCTTATCATTGGCAGTCTTCCGTCGTTTAAGAGTTTCTTCTACCTTGTAGCTGGTCGGACCGGTTCGAAAAATGATAAACGACGGAATGGTTGGTGAGGAATCTTGCGATGCACAAAATCAACAAAAACAATCCCAGCTGGCCGGCAGCTCGGGAATTGCGTTAGCTACTACTAATCGCAAACGCACAACGTCCCCAAGACAACATCCGCGCGCAAAAGACAGTCGATTGTGTGACACTAGAACCTGCTCGAGGTGCGATGAGGAGATTCAAGGTGGCCTCATCCTTTGCTGCTCCAAGTGCAGAAGAGTGTTCCACACAGCTTGCCGGGTCAGTGAGGAAGCAGACCCGTCAGCTGGTCCTGCGGCCATCTGGCGGTGCAGAGTGTGCAGTGTCCCAACGGCTGATTGGACGATGGAGCGCTTCATGAAATGTTTGGACGCCTGTTCACTCGACACGGAGGCTATGGGATGTGTGTCATTTCTCTTCCACCGCGTACTAGCGCTCGAGGCAGAGGTGGCCAAATTAGATCATAGACGCGAGGCTACCAGGACAACAGGAACGGACGTTGAGATTATAGATGGCTCTGTTAAAGCTGCCAGAGCCGAAATCCAGCGCCTTCCAAGGAAAACGGTATTGGTAGTTGGTGACAGTGTAGTGGAGTCACTGCGACCAGCGCTAAGGAAACTGTTTCCCAAAAAGACGTCTATAGCAGTCCGCTCAGCAAAAGGAATGGACGCGAAGAGCATCGTTGAAGAAGCTGAAAAATATATCAGCAGGACGGAAGGTCCGGTGGCCGTCTTTATTCAGGCCGGCTATCATGAGTGCATGGAGTTCGAAAAAGACACCTACATTGCGACGGTGGAAAGTTTTGGCGCGAAGCTGAAAGCGAGTAGACCCGAGTCAGAACTTCATGTGCTGTCCGTCCCGCTGTTCTCGGCAGAATGCAAGGCCGGAAATGATGCTATCTCTTCAAAGGCGGCTGACGACAATACACCCTTTTTTGCACTGCCGTTGACTGTGATACAACGACAAGTTGTTAAAAGCGGTCGGTACTCCTACAAGGGAGACGTTTCCATGAAAATCGCGGCAATCCGGGCACGAAGGATAAAAGCTTTTTTAGGAGTAAAGCCGCTGAAGCTGAAAAAGGTACTGACGTCCGAACCGGAGAATGCAACATTCAAGAGACCTCCGGGGACCAGCGGGCTACGGGCGCATCAGCACCCGGACAAAGCGGCCCACCCTCCCAGTGCGTCTCTCGCGAAACCGCCACCCACGCCTCGCCGCCGCTTTCTAACCCGTGCTCGGGCCACTCATCACAAACCGCGTCCCGTCGACAGAACTTCATCCGGTCAGAAGGAATGGTCTCCAGCTACACTCTCGTCTCTGGGAGCTGTACTGAAGCAAGTACTCGCGAACATGCAGTCGCAACGGACGTCGCAGCACAACGATCCGCACTTCAGCAGAACTCACGGTCGTCCACAGAGCAGAGGTTGGACCCAGGGCAAGCAAGTACTCGCGAACATGCAGTCGCAACGGACGTCGCAGCATAACGATCCGCACTTCAGCAGAACTCACGGTCGTCCACAGAGCAGAGGTTGGACCCAGGGCCGTCGGTTCGACTGAAAATTGGCGCAGACCGCGGAGAGTTGCTTGACAAGATAACCATCGTACAATGGAATGTGGAAGGCGCTTCGCGGGCACTATCTTTACTGCCACAATCTGCACTTTCAGGCATTGATGCCGTCGTTCTTACGGAGACCTGGGAAACAAAGCCATTTGAATTACCGGGTTTCTACGCATTCCACTGCTTGGCTCGGCCTCCCTCAGGGCGAGGTCGACCGAGCGGCGGGGTATCGGTGCTGTACAACCAGAGGCTTGGGGATGTCAAAGTAGTACTTGCAGAGGACGATTTGTTGGTACTGAACGGCAGCAGATGTAGTATCATAGCCGCTTATGTTCGTCCCTCACCCAGTGAGAATACGACGGTTCTGATTGACAAGATCACTCGCGCAATGCATGCCCTTCCTTCTCTGTCCACTCCACTCAACCATTCAACACTAGGCCTCTAGTGTTCACCCCCGGGCAAGGCCCACTCCTTGCTCGGTACTTACTCGTAGATTAAGGAAAGGGTCGCAGCATGGGTTTCGAGGTAATGGTTCTCTCGTGATTTCGAAGTAATGGTTCACAACTTCGAACCAGGAGAAGGTGGGCGAGGTGGTTTTTCGTGGGTAGCACGTGCGAATTGGATCGAGTATTATACTATCCCTCGGCGTTAGTCCCACACTAGCCTTCGTTAACATCGGAGGGTGTGCGTAAAGCATTTTCCACCTCTACAACAAAAAAGTACACAAAACGCCTCCTTGTCCGCATTAGCAGGCAAAGTACTCGATTCATGTACAATGTGAAACACCTTTCAAGCAAATCAAAGTTTGCTCGATAAAGGTGTTCCCATACTCTGTCAAGATTATACATCAGCGTTCGAACAATCTTGAGGTAAACCAAGCGCTATCGCCGTTGGGACGGAAAGTCGCCGGACGTCGCCTATTTATTCATAAAGAGAGATTAGAACTGTGCGCACTGTCTCGACAATGTGAAGGTCGACCCAGTATAATGAAGCCGAAGCCCCAGGCACCGGAAAAAGTTGACGAATTCCAATGATTGGCCGCCGTAACGTACAACGCCGTTAGCAGCTAATCGGCCTCCTCTTCTGCGCCGGCGGTAAACGTTTATGTAGGTAGATTGATAATCCACCCACTGGTCTACCACGGCCTTCAGCAGATAGAACTGCCAGCTGGTGGAACCCTTGCATATTATTGATATGCAGTTCCTCCCGCTGGTAGGCCTCCGCAAGGAGTGCCATGTCCACCGACGTAAGTATGTCAACTGGCGCTAATGCTATTGCTTCTCAGAGTCCCTTAAAGTTCCAATAAAGCAGCCTCTACGGCTGCTCAGTACCTAGTACTCTCCACGTTAGCATTTCTAGGTCTGTTCAGTCGCTTGCAAACAGCCTTCTACAACCATTTTCTCATAAGGAGCACCATCAGCCCAACGACGAAATAGAATACCTTTGGGCCAGAATTAACTTCTGCTGCACTTTGCGTACTTGCCGTCACCCAGCACAAAACAGAACACGGCGTCATTTCCGGTGGACTCTTTTCACATCCCACTTAACATTTGGTACCTGGACGACAATGGCGTGCTGGGGGACGATGCAGACATGGTTGCCGACAACATTTGGCGCGTGCTTGATTTCCGTGAGATACTGAGTTTGGGGCAGAATCCGCAGAAATGTGAGATTTATCTTTCAGAAGATAGTGCACAGGTCCCGGACCGTCGCACACTCTGGGTCTTATTGGCGGGATGTAAAGTTACCTTTGGGAATGACCTATAGCTTCTAAAAGTTCCTCTCTGGCCGGAAGCAGCCTGGTTGCATACGCTTCCAAGTGCTGCATTGGGCACCCTCCTGGAACAATCCAAATCGGGGCAGGCCTTCGTCTCGGCTGTGACTTTTTCTCCCATATCAATGTAAATGCGGTCAACATGTTAGCAAATCAGCCCATCACGGCCTGCCAGGCATGCCGTTATTAACGACTCCTTCGGCCGAGCGCTTAGGCCATGTGGATTCCCCTGCATTATGGAGCCCCAGGACATCTCTGCCGACGATGGTAAGCGTGACTCTTACCCTCTTCAGTAGGGGCAGGATGCTTGTCTGGGACGCCACCGTCACAGACTTAATCGGTCGCATTCAATGGTCAGTGGCGGGGCGATCTCGGCAGGCCACGCTGGTAATCTAGCTGAAACGAGGAAGCTCGCATAATACGCCGGAATAAATTACTCACACGAGTTTTAACCGCTAGCGCATAAAATCATAGGCGGCCCAGGCAACTTTACATGCAAACTCCTCCACAGGGCCGGTGAGCAGCTGAATTTCGCAACCAGAGACAAGAGATCTGCGGCTCTCTTGAAACAACGCGTTGACTTCGATGCTTACCGCGGGTACGCGGTATCCGTGCAGGGCGCGTTGCTTAAGTGGTCCTAACCCACTTTATACAAGATAAAGTAATCTTTCTAGTGCACGCGTTCTTCTAAGGCAATTGTCGCTCCATGTTTATTTTTATAAACATTTAAACGAGGTCATAGAGATCTACGAATTATTGATTTAGGTATGTCTTTAAAGGCCATTCCTTGATTAGTAACCCGTTGGGGATTTTAAAAAGTCATTGGCTATGGACGCAGTGCATTTTTTTCTAAATATTATACATTAAGATTGCTGCATAACGAAAAACCACCTAGCTTTAGTCATCAGGAAGGGCTTATGTATGATCTCTCCACTACCAAAACCAACTGATTTCCGATCACAGTCCTGATAGGATCTTTCATAAAACTGACCTCGAGGGCATTTGTTCTACTGACAGGATTCTGTTTTAAGATCCGTTCAAGACGTCAATACTGTAGAGTAATACTAACATTTTATGAACTTCTCACACACTTTTATTGAAGCGCACACTCGTATGGTTTAGTAAATACACTCAGTATATTGCTCTGTAATGTTGTTCACTTTGTTTTGTACAGGTGCCTTAACGCGCAACCGACACACATAACTGGGACGTGGGATGCGAGCCGGTTGTAACACGCATCTCGGCACTCAATACTTCCTGAGTCCAGTTGTACTAAGCCTACCTCACTTTCTTAACGGGGACCCAGCTTTGCTAGCCGACGTCAATGGTCTTAATCCTGACTCCAATAGACACAACTTTTACATTGAAGTTCACGCTGTAGGTTTTATCATACCACTTTACCACTTTTTATTCATTAACTAAGTAAGCTTGTACTTAATTAATTAAACAGTGCGTGACTCTTGCATTTAATTAGCTACCTCAGTTTTTATAAGTGTATAATAATAGTCTAAGCACCATCTGTCACATACTTTTTACATAATTTTATGTTATCCGTGTTAAATCTATATGTACATTTTATTATTGACAAGGCGACGGGTATTATTATTATTATCATTTGATATAGTTAAAAAGGTTATCTATTTGAGATCAAGGGTTCGAGGTTGGTTGCCTACCAAATCACTTACCCCGTGAATCACAAACCTGGAAAAACTTTTCTAGTGGATTGTACGTCATAAACTTCAAGCTCTTAGTCTCAGCTTGTAAACTCTCGGGTACAATTGCATATACTTTATATGTATAAGAAACTGATGTATCGAGACAACACTAACTTAGATGTAACAGGGTTGTCGATGAAAAAATAACAGCGAAACTTGCAACAAATAGTGTTTTGCAAAGCCAGTTTTGCAGAGCGTACTTATCTGCTACGTGTTACTTAAAAGAGCTATTCCCACTTGAAAACATTGTCCTTATATAATTAAACTGATTCACCTATTTTGCTTTCATACGTAGTCGCGTAGAATAATTCATCATTAATCTTCGCCGTCAAAAATATCTCCTATCTCGATGTCAACAGAATAAGCAGAATACCTGGCCGGTTTCTCTCAAAATGGAAAATTTTGGCTATACTTGACGCTTATATGGTTTGCATGTACTACAATCCTGAGGTAAATTACACAAACATAAGACAGTTTATTCCTAATTTAATGGAGTCGTCTTCTTCATACGGCAAATGAATTTGAATTTAATAAGTGCCCACAGAGCATGAAATTTATATTATTGCACAATTCAAACAGTTGCAATAATTTAAAGCATTTCGCAAGAAAAGGCTTTCGATGGCCCGTGTTTACCCACTTGTGCCACACCTGTTACTAGGGAGTATGGGAGTTCATCTAACCAATTCCAGCATGAACTGAATTACATCACACTCACCTTGCGCCTTGTTTTACCAGACTTTTTAATGAGGTGATGAAAACGGTCCAACTACCCTCGGAATGGAAAACCAGTCTTCTTAGCATTATCCCTAAAGGAAAAGGAGATCCGCTAGCACCATCGTCTTACCGAGGTATCGCAAAGAAGAGCGCAATCTACAAACTTCTGTCGGCTATCCTAGCCCGTAGATTAAAACATTTTCTTGAGATTAACAGAAAGCTGCCGGAGCAACAACATGGCTTCAGAAGGGGCCGGTCAACAATGACAGCATGTGCTGTACTTCTAAATTCGATACAACGGGCACTTCGAACTAAGGGGGCGTATCTATTTGCTGTATTTGTAGATTTTAAAGCGGCCTTTGATACGGCCGCACGAACAATTATACTTGACAAGCTGGCTTTTGGCGGGATCTCATTGAATATATTTGAGCTCATTAAAGGTATTTTACAGGAAGGACAAGTTATTATAGATGACGGAGGCGCTAAACACATGGCGATCTTACAGACCACTGGTGTTGCCCAAGGTGATAATCTTAGCCCCCTGCTGTTTTCGGTGCTGTTGAGTGACCTTCCTGAAGAGATACGGAGTCGGCACTCGCAGGTAGACGTCCTTATGTATGCAGACGACTTGGTGCTATATTCTCGCAGTCGATTCCATTTGCAACAATCCCTTGTGACCTTGCAGCATTACGTTCATCAAACCAGTTGGAAATAAATTTAGAAAAAACAAAGGCAATGAAGTTTAGACGCGGAGGGAAATTGGCTGGAATCGACGAACTACGGTTAGGTTCAAAATCTATAGAATTTGTCTCGCACTTCTCATACCTAGGGGTTATGTTCTCGTCTCGAGGTACGAACTTCTCGAGGCACATTGATGAACGAATTCGGAAAGGACTACAGTCCTTTCATAGCATCCGAGACCCTCATAAACTATCAATGGACGTTGCCGTTCATCTCTTTAACCTGAAGATTGCGCCTACTGCTTCTTACGGTATACAGGTGATATGGCCGCATCTGACGAAGTAAACTTTAAGGCGCTTGACCAAATCAAGCCGCTTTTCTAAAAAAGGCGCTAAGAGTCCACCGCACTAGTCTCAACAGATAGTCTATTTACTGGCGTCGACTCCGCTATTTGTTGAGAATTTACAAAAAATCCACGTGTTACCGAAAACGGCAGCTTTCAACGAGTACATGTCTGAATGGGAGAATAAGATGGCAGACATGACCGCTCTTTTATGAAACCCAGGCAATGACGTGTACTTCATGGAAGCGCTGCAACTATGAAAATAGACACCCAATTGCACGATTTGCTGTACATGGCTTCCAC